>CAEFZY010052468.1:0-28961 GCA_903066815.1 Brachyrhaphis roseni
GGAAGTCTGGGCCTCCCTTCTGAAGCTGCTACCCCCGCGACCCGACCCCGGATAAGCGGAAGACGATGGATGGATGGATGGGTTGATTAATTTATGTAGCGCTCAACAACAACCAACTGAGGTGATCAAAGTACTCTCCAGTAAAAATCACAAGAAAAAGAAAAATCTGCAGTAGAAATAGAAAACAATATCATGGTATTAAAAGCCTGTCAGAAGAAATTAATCTTAAGCTTAGTGTTTCAGGTAGACTCGGTTCAATTGAGAACCAAAATTGCTAAATTTGTTACATTTTCAGCTGCTGGGGTTCTGTGATAATCTGGCGCCATCTGGTGGTATAGTCTAAAATAAGTTCACAAATAGAAACAATTTTTGCAGAAAAAGAAAGAAATATGCTTATGAGCATTCTCAGTAAACTCTGAATTAATGTCTTGCTTTAATAAGAGTGAAAAATAAATTGAGGACAAGTACAGATAACACAGAAATAACAAAACACCATCAGATCTTTTAATCTACAAAGTGAAGGAGTCATTTATTTCCAGTGCATCTTGTTGTTTAACCAAGAACATTTTAATGAATCAAAAGTAAATCACTCCTATTGAGCAAATGTTTTCCTTTTAAGATGATAAACTTCACAGAGGTCACCAAATGTTTCAACTCCAACATTTTACAAAATTTATGTAAAAAACACTAGTAGATCCAAAATATCTCTTAAATCAAGAAAAACTTGTATGTCATCAGTAACTCGTCGTTATGGTCGGCCATGTTTGAGAGAGCTAGCATGTGTGTTTGCTAGCAAGCAGAACTTTGAAGGTGAGCAGTACATTTGGAGAAAATAGAAATCATGAAAGAATGTTCATATTGTTTCCTTAACTTTTTCATAATACATTTAAAACCATGTTTATTTATCCGATACCATTTCTGATCAACAGAAAAAATAATATGTAAATGTATAATAATATACATATTTTTAAATCACTGTATCTACTTTTCAACAACAAAATGACCCAAAATTAAATACATCAGATGCACATTTTACAACAAAATACAATAAAGTGCTAAAAAATAACCAATAAAAAAAATTATTTTCATATATTTGCTAATGTTCCTAAAGGTTAAGAGCTGAGCTGCTAATTTGCTTGGAAATTTGTTGTCAGTAACTCAGCAGGTTTCATTGTCTTGTACCTCTTCAGAGCCAAGAAGCCTTGAAACAATATTTCTTTATAAAAGACAGATTAAAAAGACTCCACTTTAATATTTTATGTTATTTTAGATTTAAAATAATTCCAGCAGGGCTAGAATTAATTCTAAAGCAGAATCTATCAATTGAGGATCCATCAGAACGTTGATTAGATGTGAAGAGTTGTTGGACTCAGAATCATTTTACATAAATCAAGTTTGCAAACATTCAGTAAATGTTTATAATTTTGTCAATAATTTTATAAACTATTGACATATTGAATTTAAAGTTTTATAAACTACTGACACTATTGTACATTTAATAGGTAAAATGTCAGTCTGTTATTATTTGTCATATTTCTACTGTGCAGAAGAATCACAGTTTTTCTTCTAATCATCTGATGGAGAGTCTTTTTGTGCTTCTCCTCTGTCTCTGTGAGTTATTTTCACATAAATACCATCTTTGGGTCCCAGAGTGCTGGAGGATTTCAGGTCAAGAGGAACCTGAAACACAAACGTGGAAGTAAGAAAATTATTAACTGGCATTTTTTTTCATCAATTCAGAATGTTTATTAAATTTCATTCAATCACAAAGTAGTTTTAAATACAGTAACCTGACACCAGTCTTACTGTCAGGTCAGCCAAATGAATCTCATTTAAATGTCACACAACGTTTTGAAAAAAAGACAACATATAATTTTAGATAAATTTAGTCATTTAAAAAAAAGACAATGTTATTTCTATTTTTCGGATTTAAAATAAAGAAACATAAAAAAAACTAGGATTTTTTTTCTGTAGGACAGAATAAGGCAAATGCAATGGCTACGCCTGTCGCAATAAATCAATAAATCAATTGATTGCATGATAAATTAAAAGCTCAATAATTTCCATTTGCATGATTTGTTTTTTTTTTCTCTCTTCCAACCAAAATTGACCTTCATTTGTGTCTTTTTTGAGGGACAGTTTTGTTTGCTGAGACTTCATAATTCATTTTATTTATTGTTTCTGTTTTATTTATTTTGCATATTTAAATGTTTTCCAGTTGCAGTATTAAATGTTCATTGGAATTTAAAGTTTATTGATTAGCATTCTGTTACTTGAAAATGGTCTCAAAACAACAATATTATTGTTTATTGCAATAACTTGTGTGTCAATTTTTTGCCCATGAAAATGAACTATTGTGACAGGCCGACTAATGACAAGAAAAACAGATCTAAAAGCAGGTTACTAGCACTTTTATTGTCATTTCTTGAGGAAATTCAATGCAAATATCATAGGAATATACTGGAAATTTTTTGAAAAAACATGTTTTTCATTTTAGCCAAACGTTTTCCCACCCACCTTGGTCTCGGAGCAGGCCTCGATGTTGAACCTGTGGAACAAATGGACCAAAGCCATCCGGATCTCCAGCTGGGCCAGCCTCATCCCCACACAGTTCCGTGGCCCGGCGCCGAACGGCAGGTAGACGAACGGGTGTCGACTCGCCTTCGCTTCCGGTGTAAACCTGGAGACGGGGCAGACTAATTACACTAATTGTACTAATTACAGTACATCTTTGAAAAGCAGAGGTGGAGCATCCTGCACAACCAACAAGAATGCAGCAAGTGGTTTCTGGAAGAAAAGTCAACAACAAAATACTGGTTTCTTCCAGCAGCCATTGTACAGCACATACATAGGTAAAACCAGCTGACCAAACCAGCTAGAGCACTGTGTTTGTTGCTAGGTAACAGGCAAAACTCTGCCTGGGTTGCTAGGTAACGGGCCATGCCTGTGGATTTGTAATGTTACATTCTGAAGACTTTTGTAACGGCTCTTTTTCCAGATACTAATAAATATGTTTTTTAAGCACTTGGGCTGTTTTTACAAGCAGCCGAGACTCAAATGGAATTTCAAAAACGTGAAACATTAAATTTACTAATCGTATTCAAACCTTAGACAAGACTCAGAACAGAGTGTTGAGAGTTGAGATAATGAATTAAATAATTTTAAAAAACTAATCAAATTTTATTTGTGTTGCACATTTCAGCAACAAGGCAGCTCAAAGTGCTTCACATCATAAAAAACAAAAAATCTACATTACAATTTTCCAAGTGCCGTCATTTACACATCAAAATGTTGGTTAGTCTTGCTAGTGAATACTAGTAATTCTGAAGTACCTTTCGGGGATGAACCGGTCCGGTTCGGTCCAGTGATCCGGGTCGTAGTGCAGGAATCCTGCTGGGATCTCCAGAGTCGCTCCTTTGGGGAGAGTCTGGCCGTTCACCACACAGTCACGGTCGATTTCTCGAGCAAACCTTGATGAGAAAAAAAAATCTTTTAGATTTTATGAATCTGAATCATTTTGCCCTTTTTCCTATAACTTTATGTTTTTAAATAAACAACACAAAGCCTGTAAATATCCTGGAACATCAGCAACGGTTCACCTGAAGCCGGGCGGGTAGAGCCGCAGAGCTTCACACACGACCATGTCCAGGTACTTCAGCTCCTGGACGTTTGAGTAATCCGGTGAATCCTAGAAAACAGATTCATTTAAACCAGAGCAGAAGGAGGAAGATCTGATCGGACCAGAACCAGGGCTGGTTCTGAGCTGGTTCGATATTATCACATCGTTATGGGCAGAACTGCCATCGTGTTTTACAGCTTCCATTTGTTTGGACCCTTAATGTTATTGCCAGGCTGTGATGTTTTTTTTAACTTACTAGAATAAAGTTGTAATATTCAGAGAATGAAATTGTAATTTTATGAGAAGTCCTTCACAAACAATAAAGAATAAAAATGAGGAATGTTGAGCATCTTGTGAAATTATACTTCACAGACTGAGATGGTCGTGGCAAATCTACACTGAAAAACAAAATATTACGAAGTGATTTGGTTTAGTTTTTAGTGCAAATATCTTAGTAAACTTGAAATAAAACAAAACTAATTTACAACTAGCTCTTCAGCAAGATATAGAAGCTTGTTTTAAATAAATAGTTATTTACTTAAAACAAACTCCTATATCTTACTGAAGAGATGCTTGTAATGCAGTTTTGTCTTATGTCAAGCTTTCTAAGACATTTACATCAGAAATTAGACAAAAATATTTGTTTTTGCAGTGTAGAAGCTTTTTTCTCTTTCAGATGACTTTTTCCTTCATTTTAAGACATTTTCCTGGTAAAATTGTGTGTTTATTCTGCTAATATTACAGCTACTTTCTTGTAATCAAACAAAAATGTTTGGATTCTGGTCCTAATACTCAGTTGTCCAAGTCACTGAAATAACAGCAACTTTTTGAAAATATTTCCAGTCATTTGTAATTTCTTTTTTAGAAAAGAAATCAAGAAAACACTGTATTTTATTTAGGCATGTCGCCCAGCCCAAACCGGACCAGGACAGGCTTACATGTCTGGTGAAGAATTCGTCGACCTCGTCCTGAACTCTGCGCTGGCAGTCGGGGTTGATGGCCAGCAGGTAGCAGGTGAAGCCCAGCGTGTTGCTGCTGGTCTCGTATCCCGCCAGGAGGAAGACGAAGGCCTGGCCAACCACCTCGTCCTCCGTCATCATCTTCCTCAGCGGACGCAGGGCGGGCGACTCCTGCTGGTGAGCCGACCCGTTTTCCTGATCCGAGCAGGACGCCAGCTGCTCCAACGGGTTCGCTGTGTCGAAATGCTCCAAAGAGACGCTCTCTTTGCCGGTTCGAGCGTCCAGCATCAGCTGGAGGAAATCCCGACGCCGCTGCAGGAAAACAGGCCTCATAATCCTCAGGATATCAGGAAAAGCAGTAGAACAGGAAGCTGTTAAAACGTTAATAACGCCACCAGAACGTCTCACATTCAGATTCTCAAACCCCAAATATCACTGGGATTTTATAAGAAGACATAAAAACAATTCATCGTTTTTCAGATTTTTTTAAAGTGTAGAAGGCATTATCTACGCGATAGGATTAGGGCCAATGACAAAAATAAAAAAAAAAATCTTGGAATTCTGACTTTTTTTCTCTGGTTTCTATATTTTCTTTCTCAAAATTCAAACTTTTTTGTGACTCCAAGCGACTAATTTAGCCGCACTAAGTGTCCAAATGGCTCTCCGGATGCTAACTGTTGCAGACCGCTGGTCTAGTTGGACGTCCATGTCTTGGTGGATCTGCAGTTGATCCATCCTTTCTCTATGGTCAGATGATGAATTAGTCAGATCTTGAAATTGTTCCAAGCTTTGGATGTTGTAGAACCTAACTCTGTTAGATTTAGGGGTAGCAGAGGTATATTTAGGGGTATGTTAGCTTTTAATAGTAAAATAAAATATGTCCTTCTCATTCCCAACAAAAACCTGCACTAATTTATTTCGTCTTCCACAAAAAAAAATCCTAAATGTGGCTGACGAGACATGAAAACTCCATGAATATTTCCCAAGCCTCCGTTTGTTGCACAGCATGAAACACCCACCTGACTGGGAGGCTGCTCTTCTCTCTGCTGTATGATCTTCTGAATGATGCTGATGAAGAAGCCGTTCATCTGGTCTCGCCTTTTGTTTGGGATGAATCTCGCAATGGGAGCCATGATGTTGGGAAAAGCAACTGTGGCAAAAAACGAGAACATATCTGTCATAAAAATGATGCTACTACAAATAAACTTAAATGTGACAAAGTTATAAAACATACTAAAAAACAACATGAGAGGCCTGAAGAAAGAGAAGGAGAAGAACATCTGAGCGTGGCGCACAAACGGATCATCTGGGTTGTTCTGAGAGTCGACCTGAGTGCCAAACGCCACGCTGGCGATAACATCCATGGTAAAACAGCCAAAACACCTAGCAGCAGGAAAAAAGAACAAATTCACTTTAAAAAAGATACAATTATTATTAATGTTCAGTTTTGTTTGCTCTGATTACTTGTGGATGTCAAAGGCTTTCCCTGAGTCAGCATGGACCTTCAGGTTGTTCATCAGAGCATCAGCAGCCGTGTTGATGAGCGGAACCATCTGCAGCAGAAAAAAATAAATACATTTACCCAGAACCGGATCAGACCAGAACCTGGACCGGAACCAGAAACCACATCCTGGAAAGAGGTTTTTCTGGATCAAACTGTCAGTAAGTACTTTGAGGGGATGGAAAAACTTTACAAAAACTCATGAGAAAGAAGCGATGTGATGCACCATCAACCTGAGAAAATTCAGATTTCCTTACATGTAACAGAATATTTTAAAAATGTTGTTAATAAAAGCAATTAAAACATAAGAATGTGAATAAAATTTAAATTAAAATTTAGAAAAATTAAGTTAGGGCACAAATAAATCATCATTTCCATCCAAGCTTACCACAGTTTAGATGAAACTTTTTTGTCGCACTTTTCAGATTACCAAACTAATTTTATTATTAGACAAAGATTGTTTTATTTATTAAGGGATAATGACTCCCCCAGTTAAGTAATCACTTAAATCAAACCTGTCTAACAACATGAAGTAGGCCACAGTTCATGGAAACAAAAAAGAAATGTGTTTACTCAGGTTAAAATTGCCTGATATTAAAATTAGTTTATTGATCTGAAACATGTCAGTGTGACAAATAAGCAAAGTGAGAAGAAAAATCAGTCTTTGTATAAAATGTATACTGAATCTCATCGCATCTTGTTAAGTTGCAACCACAACTATGTATTTTATTGGGATTTTATGCAAAACAATGGAATAGAATGTAATACATAAACAGTTTTCCACAAATTTCTAACTCTGGGATCTGAAAACCAAATTACATTCACACTAAAAACATCCGTTGTTCATGTAGGCTTATTACTTGACATCCCATTATAAGTGCATTAAAGTTGGTGGCTGAAGTATGAAAGCATTTAGTCATTATTCTCTCACTTCTTTCATCTTGGCAGCACTGAAGGACGGGGTCAAAATACTCCGGACCCTTTTCCACCGTTCGTTCCTCAGCATGAGCAGGCAGTCCGTCATGGGCTTGGTGGCAAATCGAAATTGCTGAACAGAACAATAAAATAAAAAAAGCACAGGAGTTATAATAAGTTTATTGAATCATTTCACTTATTTTGAAGTCACACCGCCTGCAGTGACTGAAGTTCTCACCATTCTGTTAGGGAAGCTGGTGAAATCCCTGACCATCACTGATCTGAGCATGTCGGGGTCGGCCACCACCACCACGGGTCGGCGGCCCAAATAATACCTGGAACACAACAATAACATCTCCTCACTGAGGCTCCAGCTCAACCAAACCACATGAAAAACTTTAGGTTGCGCTTTTACTCCATGCTCTACAATGGCGTGCTAGTTTCATTACAAACTAAGAAATTTTGAGATTAATCTCAGAGATTTTCTGGAAAAAACATGAAAATTTGTTGGAAAAGTCTAACAAGTCTAACAAGTTCAGAAATTTTGAATGAACATTTCTGATATTAAAAAGTCAAAATGTTTTGACTTTTGGAAATTTTATGAGTTGGAAAGTGCAAAAATTTCAAGTTTGGAAACTAAGAAATTTCCATGTTTTTTTTCTAGAAAATTTCTGAGACTAATCTCAAACTTCTTCAAGCACATTTTTCTAAATGTATTTTATGCAGAAATGTACTTCTTTTTTATCTACAATGGCCCTAATACACCGCTGTTCTGCACTAATATGAGGGAATTACAATAAATAAATAGATAAATAAATTACTTACCCACACACTCTGCCATGTGCTTTTATAAGTTCAGTGAGAGGTCTGAAGAAACCCTGGAAGAGTGTTTGGAACATCAGAAATATAAAGACATGAGATGCCAGCCAGAAGAAACTTTTTTAATAAAATCTAGTTGTTTAGATGGAAATATGGATTTTATTTCAAGTAGCTGGATAGGCGACTCATTCTACAATGTGTAGGTTTGCAATAAACCCAAAACAGAATTTTTTTTTAAAATTATTTATCATGTATTTTGTTGTTATCCCAGCATCCCTCAATATTATCACCCTTTTCTATTAATATTGTGCAACCTTAAAGATATTTCTATTTTTTATAGCAGATTATATTACCTCACGGAAATAGAATATGTTGCCAAAAAAAGGCACTGGCTTGGGATGTTCGATTCCACACCGAGCGAGGACTGAGAACGGATAAACTGAATACCTGCACAAGATGAGAGGAAGATATTTTTAATCAAAGCAGAAATGGAAGTACAATAAAAACTTTCAGCATAACATCCTATTTCTATTCAATTACAATTTTTATACTTGCATTCACATGAAAGGGAAAATAAACAAACACTACATGCCATTATTTATTGAACTAATATCAAATCAAAATTAAGTTCACACAAAACATCCAAGATAGAAAAAAAAGGTCTGAGAATTTAAGAAAGGGTGTACTTTCTTTTTACTGTGACGTTATACTGGAACTTTCTTACCAGTAAAGGAGACACAGAAAAATGAGGACCAGTCCGACTGTCACTGACATTCTGCTGGCCTCCATGTTGAAGACATTCAGGAAGTCACCAGCAGCCTCCATGGTGGAAAAACTCTGTTCTCTACCTCCAACCTGAAACAAGAAGAAGTTTAATAAGTTTATTATGTTTAATCTAAAGCTAATCTGATGAGAACAATTTACAAAGTATTTTCATGGATACATTTCTGATTAAATTCAAACATCCAAACATTACATCTCAATAAATTGAGTCTGTTATACTGTACAGATAAATTTAACTATAAGAAATGTTCCATGTATTTCTATTAATTACAATGATTATGTCTTACAGCTATCATAAAACCAAAGTTTAGTCTCTCATAATTAGATTATTACATCAAACCAATAAAAAGTATAAGCAGAAATGTTCTGTTATGGCCGACACAATCACGAGGAAGACTGTTGAAGTTCTCTACTAAAGGAGCTAACTTCTTAAATAGAGCTTTATCAAACCATAATGAAAGGTTTAGTGGAAGGAAGCATGTTCAAAAACATAAAATCACATGCGGAATAAAACACATGCAGATATGTCCAGGACATGGGCTCAACTGTTGTATTCCTTCTGTTCAGCCACTCCTGAACCAAATATTCCAGTTTTCTTAGAAAATAAATTATTTGTAACCAGAATCATTAAAACACTTTGTTTTCAGTTTTTTTGTTTTGTTTTTGTTTTGTTTTGATGGTTTACAACTGGTCGTGTAGTACCTATTGTGAAACAGAAGAGCCTGGTGCTGCTAGAACTACAGTCACACACTTTTACCTAAAACCTTTGAATCAGAAAAACTCGTTACACAAGACACGTGACGGTAACGTACAATGCTGTCAATTCCAGTGTGACTGTGTCAGCAGCATTTTTACATTGTTTTTCGTGGTTAAAGTGTCGTTTATTCAATAACAGTTCAACGGGAAGAAGGCCAGTAGAAAGACCGCGGCCGGCCGGGAATCGAACCCGGGACAGTTGCGTTGAGGATCGTAGCCTCTGAATTTGATGCACTTACTCTAAAACTGAGCTACCTAGTGCTCTTTACACCTGAAAGCTAATGTAAGATGGAAATATAAAGACGTAGCACACCCTTAAATATGATAAAACTATCAACTTTAGCTTTTATTTTTGAACACTGTGCAATGGAAACACGTATTATGACAATAAACAGTGACACTAAAACAATTTATCGATTAAGCAGACTCATTTAAGCTAAGTCGTCTTTATAAATAACTGTAGCAAGTTGTCCTTACTGTAAATTTTTTATGACGGTTTAATGTGTTAAAAGTGAATGTTTAAATTTCCCGACACTCACCGACTCCTGTCCTCTGCTCTCAGTGTAAACATTACCAAACTGCAGCGCTCTTCTTTTTTACCATAACCTCGTAACGCAACAGGAAGCACTGATGTTCACCGCCACCTTCTGTACCGGAGTGGTATGACACGGAGTTCCAAGCTAAAAGATTTAAACAGGCTCCTTCATCGTTTCTTTCGCAACTATTTATTATTACATTAATTTAAAACATAAAATAAAAACCGAATAAAGTAAATGCATTAACTACAAGCTGTTACACGGGTCTTTAATGTTGTTTCATAATTGTTATGAGGCAGTTTGTTTGTTTTTTGTTTAAGTTTGTATCCTCTTGCTTGCATCGATTTGGCTCTTTAACCCTCAACTGTAACTTTTCATAGCTTTTGCCAATATGCTTAAGAACTGACCAATGTTGTAAATGAAAAGTTAATTCTAAAAAAACAGCTTTAGCAGTTTTACCTTGGTGTTTTCATGAACTAATAGTACCAGGAATATTCTTTTTATGACGCTATTTATCAGTAGGTTGGAAACTGTTTTTTGACATCATTTTAGACAAAAATTGAATGGAATCTAAAACTGTAGTTCTTCAATTTAAAAATCTAAACTTTCCATAGTAAGTAAAAGGCTTTTGCTTCAAAAAGTTGTGCTACTTTTTTTTTTTTTTTTTATAAAAATGCCTTTGTAAAAGTTCACTGTTTTATGACATTATTATTCTGTATCTTGGTGGCATAATAATTATTTATCTTCAGAATAATAAACAGATTGTTTCACCACCTTTGTTACATCTTTGAGCTATTGTTACTTTTATAATTGGTATTATACCAACAGTCAGAAGTGGAGTTCAAAGAGATTTTCTGTATTAATTAGAACAGTGAAGAAAAAAAAACAAAAACAAAAAAAACGCGCGCGACCTCCATTATGCAAATAACAGGAGAATCTGTTATCTGCCAAATGCAGTTCTCCAGCTTGTCTGCAGAGGGCGCTCTCACTCCATTTTGTTTCATGACTCGATCTCTACAAAAACCGAAATCAATGGTGTTAGTTTCAATCCAATTTAGAGTAGAGATCTTTGAAACTATTCCGATCTACAACTATTTAATTTTTTTTTGAAAGAAATTAAAATACATCAAGAATTTTACCAAATGGCATTGTTTTGATAGATTTCAAATTCCTGCTATTGTCTGCAGGTGGATTGATTTCTGTCTGCATGAAAAACATGAAGCAGTTCAATTTAAGCTTGAAAAACAAAAACAAAACAACTTTTATATTTGCAATATTTAAAACAAATAACAGTGTAAATGTATAATGAGCTGCTTTCACAGCAGTCACAGAATGGACAAAAAAAGAAAAAAATAATAATGAGAATGTATTGAATGGATGTGTGGCAACTTACAGGCATGAGTAATATTCAGAGAGGCGTCTTTTTGCTTGCATGTGGATCGGTGCTTCTGATTCTGCAAGCAAAGTATTCACAGCCATCCATCAGGTGACTTGCAAGAGGCCAAAATACGTTTGGTTTGTGCGGAAAATGAGTGGCAGGATCGCAAAGAACAAACAAGAAGATTCAGGAATAACTTCCAGCAATAAATTTAAGATGAGATAAATCATTTAAATTTGAAAGGATTTTTACTCCCAATAACAGATTTGCTTCTCTTCGTTAATCTGCCATTATCATTTTGAAAAGAACAGAAGATTTCCAGCAGGTTTTATGTGCAAAGCTGACACTTTCTGTCAACTCTTTCTGTTGGCTTTGTTTTTGAAAGCTCACTATTGTGCAGGATGTCATCGTCTCCAATTTTGGACATTTATGGCAGAAATATTTAGTGAAAGAGGCTTTTAAATTCCTCCATAATGTGCTGGTTTTCTGAGTCTCCAAACTCCACATCTACAGGATTTATAGTCATGTAAATCTTCACTTTAATAACAGAAACACACAGTGATTCTGCCTTGTACACTTTGGGTAAACATTGAGTGTGACATCATCTCTTTTTGACATTCTCAGCTACATTGTGACTTTCTGATTTTTATTTATAGTTTTATTGATCTGATACATGGAGATAAAGAAAAAATGCAAAAATGAACGTAAAAGTAATTCTGTTCAGAGTAAAACAGAAAAATAGAACAAAAATGTATCTGACTCCAGTGGCATTGTTATGATTCGAAGGATTAATTTACTGCTTGTATGTTTAGTTAAAAGTCCACTCAATAAGCACTGCCTCTTGTACATGTATGTGATGCTGATGTGCAGTTCATCTTGCAGGAAGAGTCCTCAGGGCAAATAAGGACATTTAAATTCACATGACACAGCATCCTAATTATGCTTACGCAGTGAGAGTTACTTATCCAAATCCTTTGAGGTGTTAAACAAAACTTGTATGTGTACTCATTAAACATGTTCTTGATCAAAATCTTTCTGCTTAAAGCTGGCAGATCATGTGCAAACATGCAGGACTTGATTCTTTGTTTCTTATAATGATAAATGAATCCACACAACAGTTGCATAAAACTTGGGCTCCTGTGAACCTTCAGTCAAAATAATTTGGTATCTCTGAGAGATTTCTTTCATTCCAACAAAGCAGGATTGCACAATGTTTCTGGACTGATAAACATGCAACATCCCCAGCTCAGTATGCAGCCAGGCAGGAATAACAATGGGAGCTGGAGCGGCACTAAGCTATTAATGGAGACGAGCCGAAGTCAGAAATAAGGAGGTTGGGTTTGGTCTGCTGTGAGGACCGCCAGAGGGCACTGGGAGTCTGAAATGAAACCATCTCCCCTCCTCCACCAGCCCACTACCACTCACACCGCCTAAAGCCAAGCTGTCCAACTTTACTGTATGGCTGGATGCAGAGTGGAATGTACTATATGGCTGCACATTGGCTTACCTCTGTAATGTTTGCATTTTTTGGATTCAGTGTCAAGCCGTCAGCAATGTTTGCTGCTTTTTCTTGGAAATTTGAACTTTTTTAAAACCCTGAGACCATTTTGCATCATTCATAATCTTTCTAAACTCCATCAGGGATCAGTTTGCAGGGCAGGCTTTGTGAGGGCAAAACAGCTGAGGGGAAGGTTGTGTCACAAACACAGAAAAGTTCAGCTTTTCCACTCTTACAGTCATTGTTGCTGCTGAACGTAAAGAAAAACAAAAATGGTTGAAGCTTGAATTTGCAAACCACATAATAATGCATGTTAGGTTTTTTCCACAACATTGAATTATATCTTAAAGTTGAGCTGGATTTTAGTTAGTTTCTTTTAAATAAATTTTTTAGATAACAAAAATCACTTTTTTTGCCAAAAGGTTTTTTTTTTCTTAAATCGTCTATTGGCAAGAAAAAGGTGGTGATTATTTCTTTCTTTTTGCCAAAATAACTTCCTTCAGCATGCTCACATGATCTTTCATCTTCATAAAAAAAGCCTGATTCTAGACCAGTTTAGTCAAGATTTCATGCAAATTTGAAATCTCTTTAAAAAATTCAATGACTAGAGACAAAACAGGAAAAAATGATTTCAAGCAGTTTAAACTTTTAAACTTAAGGACCAACTTATATAGTAGTTTTGCTACTATTTAAGCTTTCTTTTCTTATCTTCACCTGCAGATGTGAACCAAGTGAAAGCTAAAATCAGTTGTAACAGTGCATTTAAGTTATAAATTGCACCTTTTAAAATAAAACCAAACAGCAGATATGTGAAGCAGAATGAAAACAAATCAATTTTAAAACTTTTACTGGTGAGACAAATACAAATGCACAACACACTTTTCAGATTTTATTTGTAAAGCGTTTTGTGATTCATTTTAATTTTATCCCTCACATCAAATTCCAATTAAATACACCAAGATTTGTGGTTGTAACATGAAAAAATATGGGTTTGAATTAGGGGTGGACTGATATGTTGGCCAACCGATCAATCAATTTCCTTATTTTTGGAAGGTCAGTTGATATTTAAGCAAAGGTTTAAAATCAGCCAGCAGCTCATGTCTGCATGTTTGCAGTTATAATCACTCCACTGTTGCCAACTTAGTAACCTTCTTGCTATATTTAGCAACATTTCAGACAAAATAAATGTATTCTGGACAAAATCAGAATCTGTAGGTCAGATTTTTAAAAAGATTTGTAATCAGAAATCAGCCAGAAAATTGCAACCAGTGCACAACTAGTTTGAATGTTTTTGCAGAGTTGAGTAAATTAATTTCAATGTATTTTGTCAAACAGGAGTGTGAGGAAATGTAGAAACTTATCCTCATAGCTCTTTAAAATAAACATCAGTCAGCTGCAGCAGAGTCAAAATTTCAGGGATTTCCTAAAACATGCATTCAAGTGATCCTATAGTGCTGCCATCAGAGTTTTAAAATCTTTCATTAGTAATTATCTTCAATCTTTCTCTTTAATTCAACATTCTCTAATGTTTGCTGATGAAATCTGCTGTCCTTATTTCCATGTTGTCTCAAGTCTATTTGTAAAAGGATTCAGTTCCGTCTCAACAAAAACAACCAATTACTTTTACTCCTCACATAACGTCGGCCATAGAGGCCCTTCTTTTCACGGCCGATTTGTCTTTGTGTTTGGGCTCTGGGCTCCATTGTGCTGCCTCCCGTCCCTATCACTGACCGCCTGGCTTCCTGGCCCCGGCTGCTGTCACTGTTAGCCTCATCCAGGCTGATTTACATCATATTACTCCTGATTTGAATGAGGCCTGCTGAGAGATGAGACGGTCAGACAATGGGCCGACACGGCGCACAGGAAAGGGAGTCCTGAGGAACTCTGGATCACAGATATTTTTGCTTTCCTCTGTCAAACAAAAAGATGCACGCTTGATTTCATTTGCAGGAAACAATGGAGAGATTTTATGGTCAACTGAAAACAACATTAAATGAAAGTCCTGCCAGTTTCAAACTGACTTTGTAGCAATTTTAGCAGAGAAAAAAGCTAACTTAAAGATAACATAATCAAATAGACCAAAATATCCAGTTGATTCTGTTGTAACATATGTTGGTCTAGTTAAAAATGTAAATTTTAACACATTTACTAGAAGAACACAGAAATGGATCTGGAATTGTGAAAATATGCTTTGCACATATTTGACATATCATCAAAAGTTTTGTCAAACTTTCTGTTGTTCTCAAACATTTTATGTGTAACTGAAAAAAACACATTAAATGAAGATCCTGCTTGTTTCAAACTGATTTTTGTCACAATTTTAGAAGAAAAAAAGAGATAAAGATTAAATGATCATATAGACAAAAAGAAAATAAGTTTATTCATTTGCAGTATGTGTTGTTTTTTTTTATGTGAATTTTAAGATATTTATTAAAACAAAACAGAAATAGATACTGAATTATCATATCTGTTCTACTCAGGTTTGACTCATCATCATCAAAAGCTCCGTCAAACTTCCTGTTGTTCGGAGGTTCATCCAATGATCAAACACTTTGCAGAATCGGTGACCTTCAAGCCCCAATTAAGACAAAAATCAGGACAGAGTCAACACTCTGCTTTTTCATGGATAATTATTCCAGTGTCCAACTTGTTAATTGGTCTGAAAAACTGTGTGATGAGTATGTGTGTGTGCGTCTGAGTGACTGCGTTATTATCCGACAGGAGAGGGGAGAAGAGAGCTGCACTCTGGAAATTACTTGTTCAAGTTCACTATCCGGGTCGCCTCGAGCACCACGGCGATGCAAAGCAACAAGATTATGATTTGAATGACAAAAACACAAAGCCACCTGTCTGCAGAACAGCACAAATGGAGGCACATTTGCCTGTCAGGACAAACACCACAGAAAGGGAAGAGAAAACAAAGAACAAACAATTTCATTTGCAAAGAAAAAAATAGCAAGGCTTCCAGTGAATCCTGATTGTGTTTTTCCATAAAGCAGCACAGTAACAATCAGACATTTTGATCTATTTAAATTAAAATACAAAGAAACTGTTGAAGTTTATTTACTGCATTTTCTGGGATTATTTCAAAGAAAAAGAGAAAGTAACATCTGGAGGATGCAAAACTCAAGCTGTGCTTTGTGAAAGGATTTTATGGGATAAACTAAATCAAAGTATTGAGTTATCTAATTGCAATGTGGACCTTCATTATTCTGGACAGACAGGAAAGCTGGTCTGAGTTGATGTGAAGATGAATTGATCTAAACCTGCAAGATACTGAAAAAACACAGGAATGATAAAAATCTAAAATACACAAACACAAAAAAGGAGTGTAACAGAAAAGTTTATTCCAGATTTGTGGTGTATGGAAGCTGAATGCTGCTTCTCCATGTTTGGTTCTGGTTCTGGATGCAGAGCAGAACCAGAACCAGAAGACCTGAGAAGTCTGGGAGGTTGATACAACAGCAGATATTCAATGTATTGTGGTGCTTAGCCGTTCAGTAATTTAAAAACTAACAGAAATATTTTAAAGTCTGTTCTCTGAGCTACATGGAGCCAGTGACGAGTCGGGAGTGAGAATGTGTTGGATAAACACATGGATGAGTTTCTCTAGATCTTGATGGGACGCTAGTCTGTTAATCCTGGAGATGTTCTTCAGGTGACAGAAGGCCGACTTTGTAACTGTCTTTATGTGACTCTGAAGGAGTCACATACAAAGAATGTATGTAAGCATCTCAATATTTCTGAGTTTTTTCTAGCATTCTTTTGATTTTTGGAGCTTAGAAATTTCTTTGTTTCTTCTACAGCCTTTCTGAGAATAATCTAGTTGGCGCAGTTTTATGGTCAATGGAAAGTTATTGTCATTGAAAGAAAAAAGATTTAGCTATGCATAGATTAGAAACATACAGCATTGTACATAGACAAAAAAGGAGTAAATTCCTGCCAAAAATCTCAACATTTTGAGATTAATCTCAGAAATTTTATAGAAAAAACAAGAAAATTTCTGAGCCCCAAAAGGAAAAAAATGGCTGGAAAAAAATTTGCAAATTTTTTACTTTTGGAGATTTTCCGAGTTTCAAAAGTTGAACATTTTTGAATTTAGAAATTCAGAGAATAATCTCAAAATGTCTGAGTTTTTTGGCTGAAATTTACTCCTCCATTTTGTTTCTATCAACAATGCCCCTAGCACACCATCGTAGAAACACAACGTTGGAGATGAGGGGTCATGCACCTGTTTTGCCTCACCTGATATTTGCACACAGGAAGGACATCAGTGTTTATTCTGCATTCTGTATTCAGTAAGTGTGTGCATGTGTTTGCCTGCGTGTGGGTTTTATCTTCCCTCGGGTTCGCAGGAGAAAAGAGGGCTTATCTAACCATGTGAGCCTCGTGACAGCTGTTGACATTCAGAACATCATTCAGAAATCCACAGCTGAGCTTCTCCACGTCCAAGACAGACAGAGTGAAGGAACAAGGATCGCTTTTATTTTTAAATTCCCTCTGAACGGATTAATTTAAATGTGTGAAGGCGGAGTGGTTTAGTGTTTATTCAGGGCTGATAGTTGCTTTGCCCTGCTGAGATAAGATCTGTCTAGGTTGATGCAGCATGTGTGAATAATGCATTAGAGTTAATGACCCCTCCCTGACCAGGAGATGGACAGAAATATCCCTGACGTCAGCCTGGATCCTCAAGGTAGCCAGTGGCTCAGAGAGGGGATATTAACTCTGCAGAGCGTCTCGGGGATCCGCCACACCTCTCCGTCCGCCTGTCTGTCTCTCTGTCAGGGGGAGGCATCTGTGTCACACTCTTCCTTTCTCTTGTCTCTTCGTGGTGACGTGACGGGCATCTGTGAGCGAAGAGGAAGGAACACGCAGACAGATCCAAAAACCATGAACAAAGATGCATTTTAACAGAAAATCTTCTTTGTTTACATTAATATGTAGAATTTGTACAGCCCTGTAATCTGGCTGAGGGATGCATCACATTTATCAGTGCAAATCTATATTCTAAATACGCAATTTGACCAATATATCATCATATTTTAGTCATTTTTTAAAGCTTTCAAACAGTTCCTGCAGATAATGGCAGGAGCTTCCCCTGATTTTGCATCTGGATTCCTGAGATTGGACTTTCTCTCCTCCATCCATCCAGACCAAAAACAAGGCATGTGCAGTAAAGAGTGAGTCAGCCAACAAAACAGGCTTTTTGGAAGAAGACAGCTCCACAAACACAACAAGACGCCCGATTGTTTCCAGCAGTCACTTTTGCTCTGACGGAAAGTGGGAACTCTAAATATTTAATCTGCAGATACGGTGAGTGAAGGAAAACAGCGGCAGAAGAAAGATTTCCTAGATGGTAAGTCAGGTAGATTTATTAATAATTTAAAAGGTGGCCAAAATTGTCCCTGCTCCAGTTTTAATTTGAAAAAACATACACACAAAGACACCGGATCTCATTCAGGTGACCTCAACTGTGGTTTTTATCCAAATTAGCAGCTCTACCTCCATAATCTTCCATGTAAATTACATGAAAAAGCAATCAGATTCCTGTGATTTAAAATAATAAACTACTTGTATTCAAAACAAACACCTGCAGGTTTAAAATAAGCATAAAAACGCTTTAAGAGAGCTGAATTCTCCAAAGAGCAAAAGCAGAAATAAACATATTTACTCTCGCCCACAGTGGGGGGAGAAGAGATGAATGTAAAATTGAAAAGCATAACTGAGCTGATCTGGATCTGTATTTCTATCAGGAATGAACCAGTTAAAGCAGAATTGAAAAGAAGAGACAGACAGCGAAGAGGTTCACAGAGAAATGTGTCGTTGTGCAGACTCCCTCGTTTGTGAGTCGGGAAAATGAAGCATAAGAGTCTGCATGCCAGAGAAGAGATGAAAGGACGCCTGACTGCAGTCACCGAGATCTCCTCCGTTTCATCCCATCTTCATGTCGGCTGTCTGACAGCGGTGCAGGGAGCCGAGGCCTCCGTCTGACCACTGGAACCGCAGAGAGGACAGGCTGGTGCACATTTATACTGCAATAATTAAAACTAACTAAAACTAACTAAATAATGAAAACAGAAATTAAGAAAACATTTTCAATATCTGAAGTGTATGGTTCAAATCATATAGCCTATATGAATGCTAAGCAGCTGGACACAAAAGCAGGAAGTGAACTACAGTGCAAGGCATTCTGGGTAAATACAACCAAAACAAATGTGAGTGCTGTGCTAACTTTTACCAAAAACAGAAATGAAATCCTGCAGCTGCTAAAATGTGACATCACTCCATTTGTGTTTACATTTAGTTCAGTCTTCTTTGAGGTTTTTATGTCGTTTTCTTCATCAGTCTTGGTGCAGCGCCCCCACAGGCGAGGAGGAGAACAGATTTTTCCAAGGGTTTGGTTTGGTTTGACTCAGAGCAGTGAGAAACAGAACCTCAACAAGTGAAAATGTCTCAAATGTTTCAACTTTAGTCCCAAATTGAACCGAGTCTAAATCTCAAATCACAAACATATAAGAAGAAATTCAGAGGAGAGTCCAGCATCTGTCACTATGGAAACTATTATGAAGCCATTTAAGGCTTTGGGTCTCAGAGAAACATTATTTGCCAGAATGGAACAGTGGAAAACCTTCAGAAGAGGCCAGCCAACCAAAATTACTCCAAGAGCGATCCATGTTTGCTGCTGGGTTTTCATGTGTGGTAAAACAGCTGTAGCCTGATTGTCTGGGGCAGTTTTTCTGCTTCAGATAATTACTGAAACCATCAATTCTTTCCGGGCATGATCGTACCTCAGACTCCAACATCTCTCTGTCTGACTTTCTAAAATAAACTGTACAAAATAATTATACTCTGGTAACCACCTTTTGTCTTATTTTGTATACATGTTATTTGTTGCAGCCATGTTGTGAATGTTGAATATTTTGGTTTCATTTAAAGCTTTTTGACAGAATCTCTCACATTTCAGTTGTGGCTCCAAAAAGATAACCAACAAATCTTGGACTGATAATTCCTGAATGTGTGACTCCACCTGGGATTTTTGGTTCACTTTATATTTTGTTAGAAATGGACTGGGTCCAGATTGAAAATTCTCATGAAATGAACCAAAGTTTCATGTTTAAATGAAACACACACTGCAGTTTCACTCACAGACAGACATGTAGACTGGTGGTCCTCATCTGTGAGAGCAGAGGAAGTTTTATTAGGGTGCAGCTGCAGCAGTAATGGACTTTATTTATGACAGCTGCTGGAACCTCGCCGGCTTTCTGCACTCCGAGGTTCATGAGAAGAAGGAGCGCAGACTAACGACACCTGGACATGTCCCACCAAGCTGCCACAGCCAATTACTGAGGCAAAAGTGAGGAGAGTTTTATGCTTCAGATAAAACTGGAAGATTTATTACTGAAATACTTTGAAATAATTTTAGAGTAAATTCAAGTAATGAGTGACAAACTTAATAGGCTCAATTTTGTATTTAGCTTGGAGGAATATGCCTGAAAATTCAGATTTTATTGCTGGAATATGACAAATAAGTAAGATGTATGTTGACTTTCATGTCCAGCCTGTATGAAAATCCTTTCCTGGATTTAAGTATACATAGTAATAATTACTGGTAGGTCCATAAATTTGTAATCACGTCAATTGCATATAAACTGAAAATTATGTCAACAATTCAAAATCCATTTTTGCTGCTAATGTATTGAAAAAGTAGACATACAAAATATATTTATCATTTTTTATCTGTTTGCTCTATCTGTAATAGTACTTCATTTGTAATACTATTATAACCATTAAACTTCTTTAGAAATGTGGACTGTGGACACTGACATTAGCATTAGCGTCTGTGCTGCTGCTGCATGTTTAGTATTGAGATGCTATTTTAGGCTTGAACAGCTTCACTGATAAGCTAATTCCTTTTAGCGTAACTTGAACACATTAATAGTCGTTTCTAGCATCTCATCAGATCGTTTTTAGAAGCAAAAATGAACCCCCAATGAGCCAAGAGAAGCCACTTTGTCATCCATTGCTTTTGTTAGCGGATGTAGCTTGTGCCCCAGATTTACAGGTTTACTAGAAACGTGGTCCGGACGGAACCTTTGTATGTGGTTTTTACCTTGTTTGTGAACACAATCCTGGCCGATCATTTAAAGAAAATAGGAAACAAAAAATGGCCACTCGTGTATCTACAGTATTTAAAGCTGAAAGTGGTAAATGTGAATAAGCTCAGCTGCATCTGGATGTATTCCAGTGATATATTTAACATTAGAGTGGAAAATATTGATTTTTGTAAATGCAATGGTGCACATGAGGATTAAAAAAAAAAAATCTGATTTTTTTTCTCAGAATTCTGACTTTAAACTTTTTAGATCAAAACTCAGAATTATAAGGAAAAAGTCAGAATTCTTTTATTTTCAGTGGCCCTAATCCTCTTCCATAAAATGGACATATTTTAAGGATTTAAAAGTTATCTGATGTCAATGACAAGTTTGAAATCAAAACTTTTAATATTTTAAAGTCAATCAAAAGTAGAAATGTTAATTTGACTGAGACAAGCTGAACCCAAATCCAAGAAATTAGGAAAGTAAAAATGTTTAGGGAAAAGTGGCAACATTTACCAAAAACCCAGACATGAGGACTGAATAAACCTGAAGGAGTACAGTATGTAGTCGTTTGTTCATCACATAAAAGCATAATAAAATTATAGGTTTGCTATAGTAAAAATGAGCAAATGCTGCTGTTTCTTCTCTTGTTGGTGATTTTTCCAACTACAAACATATTTTCTTTGATTTCCTTTTCTTTTGGCTTCTGGTTTCCAGCCTAATAACTAAAATCTCTTTTTTCCTGTTACACTTTCTGTAATGAGGAAGGTTAATGGGATTGGACCAGAAAACCTGAAGGCATCTGAATCTGTGAACACTTTCAAATGAAACTTTGTTGAAACTGCCATCCACCTGATATTTATTGGATCAGTAAATCAGAATAAGTGTATTTTTAGCTGCACATAAAAAAGGTTAATTTGGTTTGATTTGATGTCATGTTTTGCAGTTTATGCTGGGAATGTGGGAACGTTTAGGGATCAGGTCTCCAGCCCACCTAAGCAGCACAGAGAACTAAAGCAGCTAAATCAATTTAAATCCCATTAAAGTCAGAACCATCACCGAGGTCATTACCATGAAGGAGAGACGCCGGGCGATGACGGTGGATCAAAGAGGATCTAATTAATTCATTAACACTCTGCTTATACTGCAATCTAATGGGAAGTCCTGCTTTAAGTGAAACATCTCAGCAGAAACATCAGAAGCTGAGATGGAAAAATGACGCATGAAGCTCATCAAAGACAAGCTATTATTCAGATTTTATTAACGATGCTGAAACACAGTGCAACACTGCAAAAACACAAAGTCTTACCAACTATTTTTCCCCATTTTTAGTCTTTTCCTGCAGCTGACTAACATTTCCTTTCTTTCACCGCAAAAACACAGAATCTTATGCTTGAAAAAAGACAAAAACCACTCACAAGTAACTTTTTAACAAGAAATAGCAGCTTATTTTAAGTAAAAAAATAACCCTTTAATATTGATGAAAACATAGTTCTATTGGCAGATTATTTCATTTGCAACATGGAAAAATATCTTGTTATAAGTGAAATAATCTCCCAATGAAACTTGTACTTTTTCATCAATATTAAGGAATTATTGACTAAATCAAGCTCCTTTACGTTTTGCTGAAAAGTTACTTATAACAGCAAAAAAAGAAGAAAATGTTGTTAATTTCCTACAACTAATCAAATTAAGTTTAACCAAGAAAATATGTTTAGTTGTCATGTTAAACAAATGTGAACAAGTTCAGTGTGACAAATGTAATTTGATTTTATATATAAAAAATTATCTAAATTTTTACAGTTGGAGCTCCATTCTCTTTTTTTCCAGTGAAGTTAGTTCTGACTTATTTCAGCTGTAATAGAAACAAGACCAAAATTACTCGGTCAGATTTTGTGTTTTTGCAGTGAAGTAAAGGAAATGTTCACAGCATTGGGTGTCAGTTGGCTGTAGGAAAAATCCAAAAAGGGGAGAAAAGCCAGAAAACTGCATGAGGAAAGGGTAGAAAAGTCCAAAAAAGGAACATTTCCCAGCTTCATCTCCCACCAGTGGAGCTGTGATTAGGGAACAACAGACAGCGATGAGTATCGATCCGCTCTCAGATGGCTTCAGGGACTAGAGGCATGACAGAAACATGCCATGTTGCTTCCTCAACCCGGAGATGAAGGGATGAAGGAATATTGGCTTTATAACAAAACAGAAAGAGTTTTAAATGTAGGAATGAACCTGAAAGATTTTTGCATATCTCGTTCTTTTGTCCTCCTCCTGCTGTCTTCCTCGCCTCTCCTTCATCGAGAATCAATACATGCTGGAAATACACGCAGCATCGAGTGAAATATTTACACTCCGGGGTCAGGAACGGATGCATGGCTTTGATTTTAAAGATTCCCTCTGACCTCATCGCCGACTGCAGAGCCTGGCCTCGTAATCTGGCTGGATTTGGTTGAAAGTGGAGATGTAAATGGTTGGAGAGCAGCTGGTCAGAGGATGTTTGGCAGGTCACGGGATGAGGCGGACAGAAACAGAGGTTAGATGAAGAAGAGCAGATGAGCTGATGAAACGTGACAGCAGCAGAGTCCTCCTCCTCTGCAGAACAGTGAGCTCCAAATGGAAACCTATTAGGCATGCCGCCGGCAGCAGACCTTCATGGCTGGAAGACACTCTGGACGGTAAAACACTGTGAGACTCACAGGCATTCATCTGCTCACACTGTAACTCACTGTAATACACAGATTCAACTGTAAATAAACACATAAAAATTATATTTTTCTTATAGAGTCACAGGTAAACAGTAAATATGACCTGAGAAAGAGGGAAACTCAAAGGGAAAGATGAGAAGGGAATTAAAAAACAGTGTTTATGATCAATGTCTGACCTGTTTCTGTCATCTAATCAGTTTGGATGAGAGAGGCTGATGCAGGATATTTAGATTGATGGAATAAGATAACTTTATGGAGAGGAACAATTAAAAAGATTAGATTTTATGTTTCATATGAAATAGTTAGATTTTAATTAGATGTCTTAATTTAAAAATATGAAGAATTTGTAATACTTTATAGTAACAATATATAAATAGCGTATAAAGCGTCTATTGCAAATTTTAAAACGTTTTAGCAACATATTTTTAACTAAATTGTGACACTTTAGTTTTTGTTTTTTAGTCTTGGCATCTTTAAAGTTCAGGTTTCTGAAGACGAGTCGATGTTTCTCATTGCTGCAGCGCTGCAGGGTCAGACTAACACAATAATTCCTCACAAAGCCGAACGTTTGTGAGACTAAAACTCTCACGTTTTGCAAATCACGGCCAAGGATTTAGTTTGACTCTACATCACCCAACTATGCTTGGTGTTGGTTAATGAGCGCTGGTTCTCGGTGTTTACCTAATCACTTTCCTATCTGATACGCCTGATTAACTCTCCCATCAGTCATGACTGAGGAAGAAGATAAGATAATGACAGAATTCGGCTGCTGCTCTTCTTCGGAACATGATCAGGTTGGAAAGGAGTGTCTCATCCGGAGTAACAAGGCTGTCAGGAAATCTTTCATCTTGGAGGTCATAATAATCACAAGACCATGAGAGTCACTCTGATTTATTACAATACAGCAGCAGGGGCGTGTCTAGAATCTACAGCAGGGGCACAAACTGTAGAAGGGTAGCACACTAAAATTACTGTTTTAACTAAATGCATCACAGGATTCAAATAAACTGTGCACTGCAAAAACACAAAATTTTACCAAGTAATTTTGGCTTAGCCTCTAGTGCAAATGTCTTAGTGCCCTTGAAATAAGACAAAATCAACGTACAAATAACTTTTCCGTAAGAAATGGGGGCCAATCAGATTGAAGGGGCGGGGCTCATATCTGTGGCCACACCCCTGTAGCAGATGATACGTCTCCTATTTTTTCTTCACAGTATTAAGTCACTGTTTAATATTAAAATCCGTGTTTGCAATTCTGTGTTTGATTGGACATATGGTTGCATTTAAATTATTTAGCTAATTGCTTAATAAGATGAATATTTCTCCCTAATGTGATGGAAGAAGTTGAAGATTGCCAGATTGCTGGCAGAGGCAGCCAGAAGCATTTGTGGGTGAGGAGAAAGTATTTGTGAAAGCCACATGTGTTTGTTGAGCTGGTTCCTCAAGGTCCATTTAAGATGTGATGTTTAATCACAGCAGATCGTTGCAGCTGCAGTCGATCTCCCACGGTAAAACTTTTGATCTTCATTTATTGGTATTTGTGTGTTGGAACAGGCTCACAGTGAGTCCACAGTGAGCCGGCAGCAGTAGTAGGTGGTCTCATTACCCTTAAAACATTTACTGAACAGAAACCCACAAGGTTCCACCTCCTGAACCAAACAGGAAAAAACGTAGAATACAAGACAAAAAAACAAGCAAAAAAAATGTTCTTCAATAATATTCAGAAACTTATAAACCTTTGTGAATCTCTAAAGGTTTTCATTAACTTAAAATTAGCTATTTGTTATCAGTTCCTATAATTAAAATGATTAGTGACTGTTTATGTAATGGTTCCTAATTACAGGTTGAATATTTTTTTCAGGGAGAGCAGTGCAACACAAATAATCTGACAGTAAATCAGAATAAACTTTTGCTTTTTGAGGTCAGATAACCAAAATTATTATATTAGATAAATGCTAGAATAAAAAGAAAAATGTTTTTTTTTTTACTTTGTTCAAATTATAAAATTTATATCAGTTTAAGGATTTGATCAAATTACTTTTGAACTGTTTGATTTGGGTCAAACCTTTTATGTTTCCTTCCAGAAACTTTTCACTGTAGTTTTCTGTAGTTCTGGTCCATTCCTTTAACTTTATGATGGCCACATCAAAACATTGACTTTGTTTTTGTTATATTTCACAGCAACATCTGGATCAAATGTAAAGCTCAAGTTAGCTAGTGATACAAAAAAACCCTTTTAGTTTAGAAGAAACCCCTCAGATTGATGTATCTTTTCGACCGTCAGACGTTTTTAAACATCCTGACCATCTTTACCATTGAAAGCAACGAGGATCCGATTATCAGGCTGAACAAACTAATACGGTAATTAGCGAGGTTGGCAGGAAGACCAGTAATGAAAGCTTAAAAGCTCCAGCAAGTAAAAAACCCAAACTAGAAGAAGAAACAACTGAAAATAACTGAGCAGCTAATTGCTTAATCTGCTGAGGGTAACTGTTCATTTGAAGACTTGTGTGTCTTCATGTCTGATGGCTCTAGATCAGCATTTTTCAATCTTTTAGGGTCAAAAAAGGAATAAATTTCCACCAAAAAATCTGAAAAAATTCTGGAGTTTTCAGAGTTTAAAAAGTTGCTAAAATTTTTTTTTTTTGCTAATTTCAGAACTTCTATACAAAAAACAAGGACATTTCTCATATCTCAGGCATTTTGAAATTAATCTCAGAAGTTTTCTAGCAAAAATGTGGAAATATCTGAGTTTGAAAAGTTAAATTTTTCTTCAAAATTAGATTAATCTCAGCAATTTTCTAGAAAAAACAATGAGTTTAAAAAGTTGAAAACTTGCTGGAAGATTTTTTTTAATTTTGACATTAATCTCAGAATTTTCAAGAAAAAATCCAGAACTTTCTGAATTTCAAAAGTCGAGTTTATTCTAGTAAAGTTTTGACTTTTCATACTAAAAACTTGTATTGTTTTTTTCTAGAGAATTTCTGAGATTAATCTAAAAATTTCTGAGTTTTTGGTGTAAATTTACTCTTCCAGTTTTTTCTTTCCCAAACATTTTAAATAAATGGAAGACCCAAACATCACATGGAGTGGAGATGGAGTGATTTCTGGGGGTTGAACTGGACTCTAGGTGGCGCTGCTGCTGCAGGTGCTGCTGCTGGACATTTCAGTGTCCTGTTTAACCTTTGTTAGACACACACGCTCATGTGCACACGAACGCAGCCACCTCGGTCATGCCAAAACCAAGAGTGGCTAAGGTTGCCATAGCAACATCCCCACCAGACCGGTAATTACAATTAACATCCCATCTAAATGACCACCTCTCCCTCCTCACCCCCTCAGTCTCTTGGGTAATTATAGACTTCAACTCTGCTCACCCAAGCGCTGTGGTCGGCTTCCTTATGTTTTACCGCCAAATAATCCTGTCTGAAAACAATAGAGGCAAAAAAAAAAAAAGAATTGTTTTCCTCCGGGCTAAAAGGCCGTTTCATTACATTAATGCAGCCGTGTTATCATCAGCACCTGAATCAATATGCTCTGCACATTTGTGCAATGAGCTGTTGAGGGAAACGTTTTCCTACGCTGCTGCAGGTTCACTGCATTATGTTTACATGATGCATTATTTAAACATGAGCCGATTGCGTCATGTAAATATTAGCTGATCGCTGCAGCATGTTACAATCTGCACAGATTTAAAGAGCTCAATTACAAGGAAAAGCTCTCACCTCCTCACAGCTGAATGGAGGAGCAAAATAAAAAAAAGAAAAAGAGGTGAAGAAGTAAGATTTTATGTGCTGCAATAGCGGTCAGAGAGAAATATGTTTGCTGTTATGGCCAAGGCAGAAAAGTGGCTTTGTCAAATATTCAGTCATGGTGTCACAACCTTTACAGCAGGAAATGGAGACAGAGGGAGTGAGAATGAGAGTGATACGGTGGGAGTGAGAGGAGGAGAGAGATGAGCTGGGAGAGAGGAGGATGAACACATCTACTTTCTTCTTAAAACATCGCTTAAATGACAAATTAAAGCGGTTTAATTTACTCCTCCTGGAGCAAAAAAATCCATTATTTTTTATTTCTTTCTCCTGTTAGTTTTCAGTTTGTTGGTAATCAGGTTGTAACACTCAGTTTAACAAACAACTGGGATCACTGGCAGCAAACAATAATAATTTAAAGGTGACCTATTATGCTTCATTGAACAGATTAGGACAGGTCTACGGTTTATACAAAACATGCTCATTACATTTTTTGGTACAAAATGATTCTTGGATAATGAGATTTTAGTTTGTTCAGTTGAGCTCCTGTTTTAGGGCTCTGTCACTTTAAATCCAAATGAGCTGCTGCTGGCCACGCCCCCAATTCAACCTTTACACTCACAAGTAAAAATGGCTGCAAACAAATGCACAAATTTACAACCATACATTTTTGAAAGTCATTAGCATACTTTTGGGTTTTTCACTATGGTTTAGTTTTATTTCGTTCATTTCAACTTTTTGTTTGTCTAATTCAGTTAGTTTTAAGAGTTTTTCATTAGTTATTTGTGAAATATTGTTTTGGCTTAAGTGTTATTAGTTATAGCAGTAGTCTTTACATATTTGGTTAATATTAGGTGCAGAATTCAACAGTTTTTTGTTTCCCCACCAGGGGGCTTTTTGCAGGCTCTAGTGTCCCTTATTTGACAGTAGGCTGACAGGACATGGGTAATGAGAGGGGGGAAGACATGCAGCAAATATCGTCGGGTCCGGGAGTCGAGGACTCAAGGCCTCCAAATGTGGGTCGTGCTAAGCCCTACACCACCACGGCACGCCCCAGAATTCAATAGTTTCAAAGTTGTGATTATGTATTTGTCAACTGGGTAATGAATACTCAACAGTAGTATGTATGTATTCAATTATTGTTGAACAGAAAGTGACTTTGAGGTTTTTCCCAAATTTTGCGGTCGCCAATTTGCAGACCAGTGTACGGTCCGCCAGGATGAGTCTGGTGCACCTTCATTGTCGACGGCTGATGTAAACTGCTTGTGTGTGGGGAAGAATCAATTTCATATCTGTTCAGAAAGCTAATTAAATACATTCATAAAACTAAAAACGAAGGATATATAACTTTAACATGTTTTAGTTAGTTTTATAAACACTAAACACACAATGTAGTTCTAGTTAGTTACACTTTTCCTCCATTAATAAATTTTATTTATTTCAGCGAACTAAAATATTTTATCAATTTTAGTTTAGATTTTTTTTTTAGTTACCGTATTTTTAGGACTATAAGTCGCACCAGAGTATAAGTCGCATTTTTGAGGGAAATTTATTTGATACAATCCAACACCAGGAACAGACATGTCATCTTGAAAGGCAATAAAAATAGAATAGAGGCAACAACAGGCTGAATAATTGTACGGTATGCTA
>CAEFZY010052476.1:0-13467 GCA_903066815.1 Brachyrhaphis roseni
GTCATTTTTTTTCCTTTTGGAACTCGGAAAATCTGCTCCAAATGCAGTTTGCATAACGACGATCGCTCTTTGTAAATAATCACCGTAAAGTGTGATCGAAAAAAACAACAAAACGGAACGTGCTCAACGTGGCCCTTATCTGGGCAACAAACTTAGTGCAATAAAACGCAATCTGCAGTTATTAAAATAAAACAATTGGCTTTTAAAAAGGTAAAGTATATAAAATTAAATTAACACAGTTTAAGTTTGATTTCTGTGCAAATGCCGAGAAAGTCAGTGCAATGATAAAACATATAAGCATCCTCTTCTGTTTTGACACACAGCCATCCTCAGACCTGAGCAACAAAACACAATAATATCGCTAAGTGTCATTCTAAATATATACTGACAAAACTCACTATATCACTTATATATGTACGTTTCCAGTTTTTTTTTTCCCAAAAAAATGTGTAGGTGCAGCTTATATTAAGGTGTATGGAAGAGGATTAGGGCCACCGAAAAAAAAATAAAATAAAATTCTGAGATTAAAGTCAGAATTCAGACTTTAATCTCAGAATTATTTTTATTTTTTTTTCGGTGGCCCTAATCCTCTTCCATAAAGGTGCGCTCTGAAAAGTACGGTACGTCTTTTTCTTATTTGACAACTTCTCGCTACAGAGCAAACATTCAGGTAATCCTTCTGCATTGGCAATGAATGCAAATGATTCGCTCCAAGAATTGTAGAATCTCTCCTCGGCTTTTTTTCTCTTTTGCTCTCCATGGCCCGCCAGACACCCGTCGGTTTGTGTACAACAGCCACCTGCCTCGCGCCCTGGCCAGCTGGAAGAAACGTCCCAGACTGTGACGCAAATCTTCGTTGACAGAAATATTGAAATTTATTATTTCTGATACGCATTTTTATAGCATTGGAAAACGTTAAGAATGATTGTGTCATGTTTGTCCTCCTACAGAAACCATATTAAAACAAAAAATATACTTCCCACCCCCATCTTTTCCCATTTTCAAACATTTTTGAAAAAACTCCAGAGAGCCACTAGGGCGGCGCTAAAGAGCCACTTGTGGCTCCAGAGGCACTAGTTGCCGACCCCTGCACTAAAAGAATGTTGTTGTGTTGTTGCATTTTAGACAATGAAATGTTTATTTTCTTAATTTCAAAAGAAATATAATTTATTTGCACCTTAAATGTGGACTTAATTTTACTTAAAAAAAAAAAGAAGAAAAAAATCTGCAGAAAGTTCCATATTTTTAAATACGATTAATTGATACATTAATCGACAAATAAAATAATCATTAGTTGCAGCACTGGTGTATTTGTATTGATGGTTTGGTGAAAGTAATAGAAATACAGACAACTAATAATAAGCTGTGTTCACAATCAATGCATCACCTGAATTAGCGATTGGAGGTTTCATTAAACTTTCAAACTTTTAAAAGTTATAGTTTTACAAATGTAGTTAATGATTAAGGTGAAAAAGCAAAGAAACCATAGAAACTTTTTACGTTTTTTTCTTGATCCAGCTGTGGTGAATTAACAGGGATTTCACTCTTCCTCTCTACCTGGACTTCTTTTATTTTAAAACTTTTCTCTCTGTCTGCAGGACTCTAAATGGCGTCCGTTCATATTGAAACCGCTTCCTTCTCCTCTCATGAAACCCGTCTTGGTTTTTGTCAATCCCAAGAGCGGAGGCAACCAGGTGGGTGAATCTTTTTATACCTTTCGCTCGCTAGCAGCACCTGAAACGCCGCGGTTAGCCTTCATTGTTTCATACGTCTCTACCTGCAGGGTGCCAAGCTGTTGCACATGTTCATGTGGATCTTAAACCCCAGACAAGTGTTTGACTTGTCACAAGGTGGACTAAGAGAAGCGTGAGTAACCTTTTCTAATCTCTAGAAGAAAGATCTGAATCTCCTACACTGAAACAGTGGCTTGAATTCAGATTTCTGAAAATCTGTGGTATATTTTAAACACCAGTTGGACATGATTTTAGATTTTTGAGTCTGGAGAGGAATTCAAACTCGACACAGAAAGGAACCATTTATTTCTGCAGCCGTCTCTCATTCAGCTGCTGTTTCAATTCTCAGGTTGGAATTATATCGCAAAGTGCCAAACCTGCGGATCCTGGCCTGCGGTGGAGACGGCACAGTAAGACTCTATGCTAATTTTTTAACCAGTTCTCATTTTTTACCAAGATCCTGGAGCTTTCTTTACCTCTCTGTAGGCAGAGGTTGGTAAAGTATCCAGAAATAATATTTTTTTAACGTATTTTTACTCAAGTAAAAGTAAAAACGTTAAAAGGCAACTGAGTCATGAGTAACTGATCGAAACATCTGATTTAATATTTGAAAATTATGTAATCAGACAGACAACAATGTAAAATGAAATCCACAATCTTAATTGTATTTTAAAGACTGAAATAATATATATATAACATGATTACAAATTACCAGATTTAGGCAGCACATTTAGAAATCATCAAAAATTATGAAACGACTAATTATGATGAATCAATTATTGAAATAGTCGTCAACTAATTCCAGTAACTGATTAATCGTTAACTGGAGTAGACAGAACAATTGGTGAAAAAGAAGCATATTCAAAGCTGTAATTATGTCAAAATGTACAAAAATATATACTTCTTGCTTTTAAGATGAAAATATGTTTTAGCCAAAACTCCTCAAGTTGTATAATTTTATCTTCACATGGTTCAAATTCACTAAATGAATGATGTGTTTTTAAATTTTAGGCAATAAAATGCTTATTTTCTTATTTAAAAAGAAAGAAGAAAAGAAATTAATTGTTGGTTTATTTGCATCTTTTAATGCATTTCTAATCTTGTATAAAAATTAAGTGTTTTTATAAAAAATCTGTAGAATTTATCTGCATCTTTTATCCAATTAATCAATTAATTGTCTGAATAATTGCTAGAATAATCGATTACAACATATACTTTACAGCAAAAACACAAAATTACAAAATTATAAATAAAACCTTTTGATGAGTGACATCACCAAAATTATACACATTAAATAAATTTAAGCAATAAACTAGTACTTACAGTCAGTAATAGATACTGTATGTTAGAACAAAGTAAAGTTATTCCAAATGGCTCAGCAGGTGGAAAATAACATTAGAAAACCAAACTTGTAGCGTTTTTTGTTTTTTCTTAATTTAGTGAAATTACTCACAGTGAGTAGAGAATCCACTGTAAAACGTACTACACTTGTAGTGTGTTTTTTGCACTAAAAATACACTAAAAGTATTTTTTTTAAAGAAAAAGTTACTCAGGTAACTGTAACTAAGTGTAGGTGTTTACTACCCTCCTCTGTCCGTAGGTGGGGTGGATCCTCTCTGCTCTCGATGAGCTGCAGATGAATCCCCAGCCTCCGGTCGCTGTACTTCCTCTGGGAACAGGAAATGACCTCGCCAGGACGCTCAACTGGGGCGGGGTGAGTTTCCAGCCTTGACTCATGTTGCAGAGTAGACGGTAGACGGGGTTTTATTTTGTCCTTCAGTTATTTCAGTAAAAAGAAATTCACACGGCAGGTGAAGTTTATCTGTTTTTGTCTCGCGTTCTGAAAATAAATCAGGTGTTTGCGTTTCCAACGCCTCTGGGAGTTTCAGGGAAACCCACATTCCAGGATGTCTGAGCGCTCTTCCGGAGCATTTCAAGCCTTGACCTCTGTTTGACCTCCTGGAAGCCGCTGACACATCGAGCACAGATTTAGTTATAGTTGATATTTTACCTGTTTCTTTTCAAAATATTCCGCTTGTTCTGAATGAAATCCCCAAAGTCAAAAATAATTTAAGAACTTTAAATAAACAAAACAAAAAGTACTCTTCAGTGGTGAAATTAAAGACACCATGATGGTAAGGTCTGTCAAATCACATTCAGAAACCGTCTTCTCACAGGTCGCTAATTGGATTTCTGAACTTTGACTAGGCCATTTTACAGCATTTGTACAGGTGGTTCAAATCCTTGAAAATACTCGAGTTTCAATTAGATTTGGAAAGTGCTTGATATTCTAACTACACAATTTTATAATAAAGTTCAATCTAAATTTGGCAAATATTTACAGTTTAAGTTAGATACTTTCATACGCCTCATAAAGACGTTTTTTTCTTACTGTCTGAAGTTAAATCAGACCAAAATGTTCTTATTTTAGTTTAATTAGAACTACCTAAATTATTTCTGTTTGCTAAATGCCAGAAAACTTGGCGAGAACAATTTTTATTTCATTTTTGAATGTTTATTATTTCTAACTGCTCGGTAACTTATTGATCTGTGTAGTTAAAATAGAGATTAGCTTACATTTTAATTTAATGTGACTGAAATTGAGGATTTAAAAAAAAATTTAATTATTGTTTTGTTCAGGTTTATAGAGTGGATGAGAGAAATATTTCAAAAACATTTAAATTTTACAATATTTTAGTTTACTTTGTCTTTGCTGTAGAATTTAAAATACCACAAACATTATTAATAATGATAAATTATATTATACAATAGCGAATTTAAAGTGTTTTTTTAGTTAATTTGTTTTGTTTCTATCTCAAAATTGATTGTGATGCTGGAAAAGTTGGAAAACTTACCTAGAAAATGATTGAATTTTACAATTGGAAAAGTATACACATACTTCCCTTAGCATGATGCTGCCACCACCATGTGTTCAGGGTACAGTAACAGCTTTCCTCCACACCCAACGCTTCAAAACTTGGTCTAATCTGACCAGAGCATTCGTTAAACAATTGATTTAATTTTTGTCAATCTTCCACAAAATTTGGATCTGTGGAACTGACAAAACTCCTTTCAACACCTGAGCTGTGGCTCTCTGCAGCTCCTCCAAAGTTACTCTGAGCCTCTTGGTTGATGCAAAATGTCAGTACAGATGAGAACGTCTCTGCAGTTTGACTGATTTGTCTTAAAAAAGTCATCTACCTTTATCCATTCTTTATTTTTATTTTTTAATAAATCTACTGGAAGCGTAGCAGTGCTTTATTTTTCATACTTTCTTAAATGAAACGGCAAACATGGAACATATCGCTGCATCAGTAGATATATTAGTCAGTAACTAGGAAGCATTATTCAGCTTCAATGATGGCCTGTGAGCAGAATTTAATTTCTAAAGATTCAGTTCAATAAGAGCGAAGCTGTTTGATCTGAAATGACGCGGCGAGGACGTCCAGATGACTTTGAGATACTTCTGATCCACGGAGAGATTGACGCTTCGAGAGAAGATTAGACCGAGACAATTTCTAGCTACCATATGTGCAAGAGCTCTGCCCTTTTCATCCTCTGCACACGCCTGGCTGCTGTTCTTTCTCCTTGTCTCTTTTTATCTTTTCCCATTTCCTAATCCCTCCTTGCTTCATTTTCTTCATATTTTTTTCTCTCTTCTTTCCTCTTTTAGTCGTCTGGTTTAATACACTCGTCTTTATCTTTTCTGCAGGTCTGTGTTAAAGTGAGGTTGTCCTTTTTAGCTCTCTGCAATCAGAGCCTCTTTGAGGAAATCTGAAAAAATTGCCACATTTTTGCACTTAAGCTCATCTTATATTAGAAACGATACAAACGATCAGCTCATTTATTTTTTAAATAAGAAAATAAACATTTTATTTCCTAAAATTGACTCATGTACGTAGCACTCCTTTAATGAACTCTAAATCATTTCTAACCCTTTCTGCTTGGGGATGCAACTAACATTTATTCATACTTCATATTTAAATTTAAATTCAGATGAGAAGAAACCAAGTTCAAACATCCTGATTTCTTCCTGTTGTTTCTGTTTTGCTGCAGGGTTACACAGACGAGCCTGTGTCCAAGGTTTTGTGTCACGTTGAGGACGGTTCGGTGGTGCAGCTCGACAGGTGGAACCTGCTGGTGGAGAAAACAGCGGTCCAGCCAGAAGAAGGCACTCAGAAGGTCAGGGGTCAAGGGTTAAGCCAGAAAATGGGCTGGATTTATTCCTAAACAAGTTTTTCAGAACAAGGAATCTGTAAAACTGTTTTGTTTTTGTTCTAAATGTTTTTATTTCTCCATAGTTTATGTGTAAATGCAGATTATGTGTTGCACATGTGTCTCTCTGGCAAATTACTTACTTTCCTATAAATTTCCAATTATAAACGTTTGCATATTGATATGTAAATATGTTTTTTGTTCCTTCTAAGCTTCCTCTGAATGTTTTCAACAACTACTTCAGCCTCGGCTTCGATGCTCATGTCACGCTGGAGTTCCACGAGTCCAGAGGTCTGTTTCACAAATTCCCCTCAGACTTCAATTTTTAATGTACTTTTTGTCAAATTCACGTGCTAAAACATTTAAAACCACACTTACACTTCAAGATAACACACTTATTCATGTTTAAATCCCAATAAATACACTGTAGTTTGTTTCCAAAACATCACAAAATGTTAATATTCAAGGGATGTGAATAATTTATCAAGGTTCTGTTGTATTGTTGTATCAAAGACCTGAACTCTCCATGTTTTTTGCACACATTGATTGAATTCAGAGGCCAACCCGGAGAAATTCAACAGTCGCTTCCGCAACAAGATGTTCTATGCTGGCGTAAGTGTCCTCCATGACAAATTGTTTAAAAACTTTGACAGGATAGTTTACATTTGTCTCCAGTTTGCTGTAATTCTGCCTTAATGACCCTCAAACACCCTGCAGGAATGAGGAACAGTAAATCAAGGGAAATTTCTCTCAAAAACAACTAAACATTGGCCTTTAAGGGAAAGTGGTTTCCAAGTTATTTATCAATAATGAGCAGCCTGACTTGTGCAATATTCATCCAGGACGCTCACAAAGCAAATGTCACGCTCTTAATAATTCATCTGACCTTCATTCTGAGGAAAAACTAAGCAAACCTGACAGAATGGCGCTTTGTTTCCAGTGATAAATTTAACTGAAATCAACTCGAAAGTGATGAACAGATGTAACAAAATCATCCACACGACTTTTTTCTGCAAGATGTGAGCTGAAAGTCAGAAAGGATGGGCGGCAGTTGAAGCGGAAACGTACAGAGGAGTTATCTCTTTTTAATGAGGGAAATGTAATGAACTGTAATTCTGTTTGATTGGCTTTTTCTGTCTGTTTATCTGCCTCTGTGTCTGTGTGTGTGTGTGTGTGTGTGTGTTCAGGCTGCATTCTCAGATTTCCTCCAGAGAAGCTCCAGGGACTTGTCGAAGCACGTCAGAGTGGTGGTGAGTGTGAACACGCTCTTCCTCTCTCGGCTCGTATCGTCTTCCGTGTCGACATGTCTGGGTCGGGTGATTAAACGCGCCGTCCTTCAACTTCTCTTTGGGGGTTGACCCTGAGGAGGAGTCCCACTGGGGTTCCTCACTCATATTCACTCCATGTTAAAACAAATAAATAGATCTTCATGGCCTAGAAAGCAGGTTTAAATGGGATCTATTATTCAAAACTTACATTTTTTGTACTTCTTTTTGGGTTTCTAGTGCTTCTAAAAACAGTCCACGCTCTTAAAATGCTCACACAAACATTCTTTTGTCAATAACTTCACCTTTTTGGTGAAAAAAAGTTGGCAACCCCAACGGAGTGACGCCTGTTGCCTAGCAACACCAGTGGAGCTCCAGCATGTTTGGTCAGCTGGTTTTACTGTGCTGTGTACAATGGCTGCCTGAAAAGACAAATGTTTTGTTGTTGACTTACCATGGAGAAAGCACTTGTTGCATTCTTGTTGGTTGCGCAGAAGGCTGTACTTCTGCTTTTCAAAGCTGTAAGGTTGTGTAATTGAGCATCTGTCTGCAGCCATTTTCATGTGCGAGTGTAAACTCATGGAATTGAGGGCCTGGCCAGTAGCTGCTTATTTGGATTTAAAGTGACAAGAGGTCCTAAAACAGCTCGAAATCTGATTATCTAAGAACAATTTTGTTTAAAAATGTAACAAACGTTTTATGACACCCATAAACCTAACCTGTAAAATGGTTGTTTTGTCCAGTAACACCAATGAGGGCAACACGTTATCTTTCAGTCCAGATCAAATATTTGTCCTTATTTTATTCCATCTTATTTCAATTGTACTAAGAAATATTCACTAGAAACCAGACTAAAACACCTGGTAAGATTTTATGTTTCTGCAGAGTGTTTACTCTTGACACTAAATCCAAGCATAGTAGTCGATGTTAATGCCGTCTTTATTGTTCCCAATGGGAGCCATTACTGCTTTTTTACAGATGCTCCACATTAACTCCAGCTTGGAGTAAAATAACACTTCAAATAAATCATTAAAATCAATTAATTAGTGTCACATTTATGCCCACGAGGCGTTTGTGTAATCTTCTGACTTCAGCTGTGTTTAACATCAGCATAAAACCGTCTCCCTCCCCTCACAACTAAAACATTAAATCTCTGCTGCTTTAACAGTCATAACAGTTCAATTATCTCTTATTATGAGTTGAATTAAAAATATTTCACAGCCCCAATTACTGGTGTTTAGGAGCCCCTACTGTGTGATCTGACAGTAGAAACCAGGAAGTGAGCTTAATGTTTGAGCGGCCTGTCAAAATAAAAGGCTGGTCTCTGGTTCTGGTTGGACGTGGTTCTGCTGTGCAGGCGTGACTCTGACTCTCTGCTTCCTGCAGTGCGATGGAACGGATCTAACGGCCAAAATCCAGGAGCTCAAGTTTCAGTGCATCGTGTTTTTAAACATTCCCAGGTGGGTCAGTCACAAACGCATCCAAACTGATCCAAGGTTTTACTTCTTCAAGTCAAATATTTGTTGATCATTTGTATTTTCTATATTGGAAACTCTTCGACATTAGCATAAAAGGCAACCTAACCTAATATAAAAAATATAAATCATAAAATATTTAGAAAAATAGCAACTTTTAAAATAAAGACACTAAATTAAATATTATTCTTTATATTTTATGTTGGAAAAATGTGTAAAACATAATTAAATGCCAAATTTTATTATTAAATCACACAATAAAATGATATAAAATTTTCAGTTTTATTTTGTAACATAATTTTTTTTTAATTACAACAAATAAACAAAAAGTTAGGAAGTGCTGCAACACAGCATTATAAAATAATTAAATAAAAGTTATAATTAAATATTTTAAAATATAATAAATATTCATTTTGGCATGTGTTCACATTAACTTTATTATTTGAACATTTAAATAATAGATAAATGTATACATTTATTTATTATCAAGTACACATATTTTTATTAATGTTTATATGGTCTATTAATTGTTTTTATATATTTAAGCATTTTTAATGAGTTTCATATTTAATAATGAATGTATTTATTAAATTACTGAAATCATTTCAGATAAATGTATTTATTTTGCTTGATACATAAATATTTATTTAATGAGCACAGAATCATTAAATATTTAATACAATATTTAAACAAATTTTTCTACTTTTTTTTCCCAAGAAAGAAACCATTATTATATTATATGTTTATTGATATTTTTGCATACAGTGTTTACATATACAAGTGCAAAACACCTCCTAAAAAGTAAAATAATAATAAAATAAATATGCACTGAAATAAATACAAAAAAATGAAAACGGGGGTTACATTGATGCAAAAAAAAATAATCCATATTTGATTGCGTATTTAATATTGATTTAATTATTAAGTTTATAGAATTTTAGGAAACATTTATTAATTTCTGCTACTAATTCTTTATGATATTTTTATTTCTTGATGCAAAAGGACACATCTGATGTTTCATACGGCTCCAACTTTCTAAATGAGTTTTTTCCACTTGATTGCTGAGGCCTCTTAGAAACGATGAGACTCTTGAACCAGAGCAGGATCCTTGAAATGTTAATTCTCTGTTAATTGGGTCCAGAGCTTCGACCCGCCTGCTGCTGACTCTCATATCTTTGGAGATGATTTCTGTCCTCAGAGGAAGAGCAGCTTCCTCTGTGGGTGCATGAAGACGGCTGTCATAGCTGCCGGTGTTTGCTGTGCGACATGCAGGTACTGTGCTGGCACCATGCCGTGGGGAAACACCGGAGACCACCGAGACTTTGAACCGCAGCGCCACGACGACGGCTGCATCGAGGTCATCGGCTTTACTATGGCCTCTTTGGTGAGAAAAACACTGAAAAACATCAGCTGACAGAAAAACCTTTATGTTCTACTAAACCGTACATGTTCGTGTCGTCCACCAGGCGGCGCTACAGGTCGGCGGTCACGGTGAGAGGCTTCACCAGTGCAGAGAAGTCGTTCTCACTACTTACAAGACTGTACCTGTTCAGGTAACCAACATGGATGTAGTTACATGTGATAACCATCAGGTGTCACCGTTGTGAAGAAAATATAGTTTCTTATTTCTGAGTCATTTAATGTTTAATTACTTCCCAGGTTTTATTAGCAGTAAACCTTCTGAAGTATTATTATTGTTTTTCAACCCTAACAGAGATATAAAAGCATTTAGTGAACATGTACCACGTTATATTAATAATTGACTATATAATCAATTTAAACCTGTAATCTTTTGAGATGGTCTGGATCAATATATGCCTGTTTGGGTCTGTCAAAATAATTTTCTTTTGGATTTTAAAAACTTTTTCACACATTTTTATACCTTTTTTGTTTTTTATTCCACTAAAAACATGAGTTGATGTTGTGTAAAACATATGACAAAAAATTGGATAAAAATTAGATTATTTTTTCTGTTACTTCTCTGTTTCTCTTTCTTTCTCCCTGTTTGTCTTTAACCTTCACTCCTTTTCCCTTCTTTTCTGTCTTTTCTTTCTCTCTCCACTTGTCTCTTTGTTTCTCTCAATTTTTCTCCTTTTCTCTCTCTTTCTTTCTTTCTCTCTCTCTCCTGCTCTGCAAGGTGATGAATTTTAATTTTCCTGAATTTCCACTTTTTGTTTTCTATCCATCCATCCAATAAATTGATATTTTATTTGAACTTTAAACTGGGACTGCAGAACATCAATACAATTTCTAAAACTTGTGTTGTCAATACAGTTCTTTTTTTCTATAATTGAATTTGTCATCACAATTTTCTGTGTGTGTGTGTGTGTGTGTAGGTGGACGGTGAGCCGTGCCGACTGGCTCCTTCCACTCTTCGCATCTCCCTGCGAAATCAGGCCAACATGGTCCAGAAGAGCAAGAGACGCACATCGGTGCCGCTGCTCAACGAGTGAGTCAGCTCCTCACACACACACACATACACACACACAGATAGATAGAGATGGATGAACTGGGCCAGCCGTGTTGCTATGGAGAGACCGGGCTGCAGCTCACACTCACCGAGTCACACAATCTGTTTAGTGAGTTCACTGCTCTGAGCGTCGCTCTGCAGATTTGACCAGAGTCAAAGCAGGGACATGTGCCTGAATAAATGAAACCATTAGAGATGTGGTGGTTTTTACAAATCAGGAGACATTTTGAAGATTTAACACTTTGTCTTCTCCCTGTATTTAGTATATAAATGTAACTGTGAGTCTATTTCCTGTTTCTCGTAGCTACAGTAGATGTGTGTATGTGGCAGAAGGGCTGGGCGAGAAATAAAGTTTAAGATATTTTTTATACCTGATCCGATTTTCGATTTATTCAACTTTTTTTCTCACTTTATTATTTCTGTCATCACTTCTGTGAGGTTTAGTGTAGAATAAAGTTAAATTCTACTAGAAAAATGTCTTAAAATTATGAGTAAAAAGTTGTTTTAATGGGAAAAAGCTCAGATAATTAATTAGTTAATTTATTTTCTCATAAAATTACTACTTTATTCTGAAAATATTACATTTTTATTCTGATATTATTTCAACTTTATTCCTGTAGCATTATGTACAGAAGTACACCCGCACATTAGGGGCATTGGAGATAAAAAAGATTTTGAGATTAATTTCAGAAATTTTCTAGAAAAAAGTGGGACATTTCTTAGTTTCAAAAGTAAAATTTTTTCGACTTTTGGAACTTAAAAATGTTTTTTTTTTTTTCTAGAAAATAATTTCAACATTTCTAGCAAATTATTAACTTTTGAAATTCAGATATTTTAGTTTTTTCTAGAAAATGTCTGAAATTAATTTTTAAATTTGTGAGTTTATTGGCGGAAATTAATCTAAAATGGCCCTAATGCAGTGCCGTACAGAAACACTATAGGGCCACTTGAAAAAAAAAAAAAAATTCTGACTTTTGATCTCAGAAGTCAAAATTCTGGGGGGAAAAAAATTACTTTATTTTTCAAATTAATTGTAGCCTCTCCCTTATAATTCTTCATAGAGTTGACCTGAATTCAAAGTCCAAATAAATAGAAACGATAAACATGCTTCTCATGGCCGACAACCTCGGGAGCACATTAGTGGAAAAAAAATCCAGATTTTCCAAAAGAAAAAAAAGTAATAAAATCAGTTGATCGCCCAGCCTTTTGTGGTAGAAAGAAGAGTAGAGACTTTAGCTTCTTGTTGTAGCATTTAGTGTCACTGCTATGGGACTGTGCTATCAATGTTTGTCGACTTACCTTTTGGGTTTTTCTCCATCTTTTCCTCCTCCTCTCCATCCTTTTCTTATTTTCTTCATCCGTCCAACACACTTACCCCACCTTTTCTTTTTTTTTTCCCTGTTGTCTCCTCTCTCCACCGCCATCCGCCCGTCCTCTCTCCCGTGTCTGTCGTGTTTGTTTGCGTTTGTGCGGCCGTAGTATTCAGAAGGTGTGTGCAGCTGATCTGCGCCGCCTCTCTGCTCCCCCCGACTCCTTCTCTGTGTAAGTACCTCTAACCCCTGTTCTGTCGCTGGACGCTCACGTATCTCTGTTGCACATCGGCGCGAATGAAAAGGTGCCGTCACGTTTTATCCGTCAGGTTTGGCCCATATTTGAAGGCCGTGTCACGGAAATCACTGCAGCTTTTTCTACAGTTTAGTTTTTAGAAAATCTTTTGGGTTTTAAATAGTTTCCAGGTAATAAACATTACATAATTTGAAATAAAAGAGAATCTCAGCTTAAGCGTACTCACTTCAAATAACAGTTTGATAAACAGAAAATAGTATTTTAGCAACAATAAGATAATTCCTTAAGTGATTTGTCACATAATATTAGAGGTGTCAAACTCATATTAAGATCATAAATGTTCTTAAAGGGCCAGTTGCACCAAAATGTTTTGATAAAATCCATTAACAAATTGTTAAAATATCAATAAATAACCGTTTCTGCACTCATTAAGTATCTTTTCACATTGATCAGTCTCACCAGGATTTAGCAATAAAAATAAAAGATTTTGTGCTGCTAATTTAGAAAAAATTACAATTATAATTACAATTATTTCTGCAATATTTTTGTGCTTATTTATGACAGTAAATGTGACCATAAACATTCTGGTAGATTTGAATATTGTGGTGCCATAATTTTGTTTATTTTTGTGCATTTTCTTTGCAGGGCTGAAACAATTAATTAGATCAGGGGTGGCGAACTCCAGGCCTGGAGAGCCGCAGCCCTGCAACTTTTAGATGCGTTTCTACTTCAACACACCTGAG
>CAEFZY010052485.1:0-44391 GCA_903066815.1 Brachyrhaphis roseni
AAGAGGGTGTGCAAACTATTTAAACAACAGGTGTCTGCTGAACTTTCCCAGGCTGGTTGTCTGGGAACTTGCTGTTTTTCCCGTGGCCTTCGCAGCACGGAGATAGAGTGTTTAGTTTTCGCATCCCGTAGACATGATAGTGAATGAGCATAAAGAGCTGAACTGTTTCGTCTGCCTTTTCTCTCTCCTTTGTTTTGGTCCTTGAAGATTAAGTCTCTGCCTTGGTTAGCTGAGAGAGGTGAATATAACAACTAAGTAACTCTGAGTTCGTTAGAACGGTTATTTCCTCAGTCCATGAACTTTCTGTTCTCCGGCCGTAAGCGCAATAAAGATGATTTTGCTCCCTGACTTTTGTCTGGACCTCAGTCTCTGAATTGTGCACTTCACACACATCACTATTATTGGACATTTTTGATTAAACCATAATATAAAATCTCAATAAATCAGACTCAAATTTCTGAATGTAATGTGACAAAGTGCAAAAAAGTTCAAGGGTTGTTGATTTTTTTGCAAGGCAATGTATTAAACTTCTCCACAGAAAGAAATACCCTACATTTTACTGAGCTGCTGCCAATTACTGTCCAAATGTGGAGACAGAAATTTTTAAAGCAAGCAACTTGCTTTTCTTTTTTTTTGCTGTGAACAGTGACAGATTGCATGGCTGGTATGGTGTGCTACATGGATGCCACTGACATTTAAGCTCTTCCTTTTCAAACTCACAGGAGGAGGAAGGCAGCAGAGCAGAGAGAGCTGTCCGCTGAACATTACCGAGCATGCTGGGAGCTGCTGAGTGTTGCACCCTGGAAGGGGCTGCCCAGTGTGTATGGGAAATCCATGGGTCGTCACCGTCGTAACAGTGTAAGATATTGGAACGGATCCCTGGTGCATCTTTTAAAATGAGAGACAACGAAGGCGGTCGGCGACAAGGTTTCACAAAGCGAATAAAAATTCTGTCTTTTCCTGGCGCTGCGTTACCTGGTCATGTAGATCCACCATGATGGGGCTCTGCTGGGGCAGGTGGGTCGCAGGGTGAAGCATGCGTGGTGCTGTGCTGGTGTGGCTGTACTGTCTGGACTCATCTAAAGGAACCTGTTGGGGGTGTTGGGAGAAAAACAGGTGGTGGAAGTTCTCATCCTGGACCTGGGAAGTGTGCAGTACAGGTCTGTCTCGTCTCCCCCACTGCCGTCTCACTGGTGGGCTTTAAAGAAAAAGAAGAAAAACTTATTTATTCCCTGCTGCTGGCTGCAAAAAAAAAAAAAAAGAAGAAAAATGCTCCAACACAAATAATGCTATACAAATTTGCTTGCAACATGCAAACATTTTGCCCTGTTCACACACTGGTTCAGTCACAAATACAACAACATGGATAAAATAAGAAGTGTCATGTCTTATATTGTTCACTAAATTTTAATGGAGCACCTTTTCTACTTTGCTCTCTCATTTTCTCATAAATTCATTGACTACTATGTTTTACTTGTATACAGGCAACCATATTTACAGATCATCATGTGGCCACACTAACTCAACCAAAGTTCAACAGGAGCGATTTTACACCAAAAATCATCATGTTCTGACCAGACTACACACATTATAAACAAACCATGACTGCACACATAAAATCCATGTGTGAATTAACAGCACATATATTTTCAGGTTTTGATTTATTTTCAATGTAAAACATTCTCAAAGATAATTTGAAATAAATAAGTAAAATAAAAAGACGAGAAGAAACGTCACCTTCTCCTGAGATGCACTGGGGCGTTGCAGGGCTCTCCGAGGAACCTCCTGGGGTTTAAGGGGGCTGTTGGTGGCAGCCTATTTACTGCTAATTCCCATGGTCGCATTGGTGACGTCGTGCAGACGAGTCACACTCTGGGGAAAGAAAGTGTACAGTGGAGGCACTTGTATGTGGCCTCTGATTGTCTTAACCCTGTGGGAGAGAAAAAATGAACATCAAATCAACAACCATGCTTTATGCATATGATCTTTAAGCATCCATAGAAAATTATGAGCTATAAGGAATTTTTTTTTCATTTAAAAAAGTGAATCAAAAGTTAGGGATGAAATTACAGTCACAATTTATAGTAAAAAAGGGCACTTTTTGAACATAGCAGGGGCTCCACTTTAAAAGTAATTATGTCCCATAGATAAATGTAGGAGAAGAGTATTATATATTAGATTTAGTGCAGATTGGCAGGGAACAATTGTTGTGTAAAGATGTTCTATAGAAAATTTGTTTTCCTCTTGGCTTAAGTCTTTTGCCTGTCCAAAATATATATTGTCTCTATTACCAGGTAATAATATTTGTTAATGTACCCACAATAAAGCCTCTCTTTGCACAGTCTTTCAAAGATTGAGGAGTTGCTTTGTGTTCTGCCACACATACGGTAGCAGTGTGATGCCACACAGGGCCAATATGGCACCAAAAAAGTATAAAGCGAAAGTGAAGTCTAAATAAAGTCCAACACATTAAACATATTAAATTTAATCCAATTAGAAGCTTAAATGATTATTAGGTTTAAGGTCAAATCATTTAAACAACTAAACATAACATGTGTATGACTTCAGCTGTTTAGAAGAAATCTGTTCAATTAAAGCAAACATACATTTCATAGACACATTTCAATGATTTTATAAAATCTTTTTGGCACATGCAGGCGCCATGGTATTATTTCCAGTAATACATGAAGGCCAAATAGTTTGCATATACAGAAGGGCAAAAAAAGGAAGCCAACATATCTCCACTTCATATATAACTAATTTGTATATTTCATTGTAAATTGGCTAATACCTGGGCTGACTTTATTTCTGTTTATAAGTGAACGCAATGGAATAAACAGGGGTCGCTGTGGCTTGCCTTACCAAAAAACACGGGATGCCATGTGCTCATAGGACAAAGCAACAACAAAAGATGTGATAGGCATGAAGCTCTGCTCGCTAGTGCACACTTTCTGAGACCACTGCTACGTTGCAAGAGTTCTCTTTCGACACTAAGGCAAAGCATTGTGGAGACTGTCGAAGTAGTTAGCGATACTCCGCTTTATCTAGCGTTAAGGCTTATATTTTGAGAAAACCTAATGTGTCCTTTTAGCGAAGCTATGCTAATGCTTTGTCCAACACTCCCCAGCTTCAGGTGACCAGCAAGCTAATCTTAGCTAAGTCATACGCGCATTTTTAGTGTGTTTACAGCACAGGTACATGTCACACCAAGGAAAGAGCACGTCCATATCATCATGTTACTATAAGCTTAAGCAAAAACACAGACAACAGCTTACTTTCTTAGCTAGTTTGCTTCCTTGGTGATTGGAGAGAGCTGCAGGTGTTTCAGCTTCCGAAATCTCGTATCCCATTCGAGTTGTTTATTTTCAAAGGATTTCGTCTAAGCGAATTTCATTGTCCAACATAGAATGTGGTGGTAACAGGCCATCAACAGACCGCCGTTTCTTCCGTCAGATATCTGACAATAAACGTCCCCCCCCTCCCGACTGAGCGGGTACTAGCTTGCTAACGTTAGCCACCTTACACACGCTCTCAGTTGCTGCATAGGAGAGCCGTGCTCCCCGGGAAACCATGGAAACGCCAACCGTTACCGACACCGTGTACCTGAGAGGGAAACACCGTTAACTGTCGTTCTAAGCGAAGGTTATTTCCCCAACGACAGAAAACATCCCGTTGGCGCGTGTGTGATTCTTGAAGTGCATTGTTATGATAAAACCCCGCCCCCCTCATGTCAGCGACCAATAAGGGCACAGACATCGCAGACAGCAGACATCCCAGACAGAGTCTTAGCTACAATGTATCAAAACAAGCGGCGCCTGTTGTTACTGTCTTCTAAATAAAAATGCTTGTGGCAAGGAAACCTAAAAGTAAATAAATAGAATTACAATATATAACTTTAGGGTATATTTGTTTGCTCTTTATTTTCTTTTAGAATAGAACAAAATGGAAAAAAATATATATTTGTTTATTCCTCAGAGGAACAAGAGTCCAGAGAATCAGCAGCAAATAAAGTGATGGTCACATAGTAGCTCACAGTGAAGACAATGCCTTTATTAATAGGTGTAAAAATCAAGGTTTAGAATTAACTGTGGATTAAAAGTAAATGTGATCTTAAATAAAGAACATGCACTAGAATATCAGTTCAATTTGTGATTTGTATATTTCTGCAAAACTACTCGTACAAGAAAACGAATCCGTGCAAGGAACAACAAAAAATGTAAATAGCTATTTTGTTTGTCCGGAGCAGAGTTGTACAGCTTAACAGCGACTATGGGACAGGTTTACGATGATGGTGTTATAATTTAGCGAATTAAACAGTCATAACACAAACAGATCTAGTGAACCTACAAAGACTTTGGGCGTCTTTCCCTTTAAGAGAAGTTACTTCACTAATAAAATCGCACTAACGACTAACTTCACATTTGAAAACTTATTTATGCGAGTTGCAGCAAGCTTTCAGACAACGTAATGCTTTTTTTTATTCTGGCCAAACTTTCACTGAGCTCTGTGCTGACTCTCTCACTGGAGGCCAGCGCGTCCTGGTTATGTAATATCGCACTTTCCTGATCCAGTCAGCTCTCTGCGTGTCAGGAGAAAACTTGCATCTATGCCCTTTCGCAGGGCGACGGCGGCTGCAGCTGCAAAATCTGATGTTGCACTTGACGATCATCGAAGTAAATTCAGTGTCATGTGGGAGGCCCGCTGTGTCTGCAGAGACTTATGAAATTATGTTGTGCAATTTAATCGAAACTCCAATGCGCGGGAGCGACTATGTCAATGTCCTGAAGGCGTCCAACTTTCTGCACCTATATTTGAAGACAGAGAGGAGCCGCCGTGCATGCACTAAATGTAAACATTACAACATCGCTCTCGGTAGCAGCAAAACAAGGAGGGGCTGAGCAGGGATGACAGCTAACAGTCAAACCGCCTTCCGCAACAAAATGTCGCGCAACTTTGCGAAATTTCGCCGAGCCAAAGCAGCAGCAAGAGGGAAGAGTGCGTTTACCTGATTGTTAATACGAGACCATCTGATCTGTCATATTTCCCTTATAGCGCTCTCATCTCGTTAGGCTAAGTGCGGCATCCTCTGGTGGAGCTGTTACAGTGTGGAACATTCCGTGGATTTCACCACTGCTGGGGAAAAAAGGTCCTAATAACAAGCGTCCCACGTTATCAGCGCATGCTGAGAATGGATTGTGCCGTTTTATGGCTTCCCGACTTCCAAGATTATACCCGTAAAAGCCACATTTTTGGTTAGGCAGCGCTAAAGCAGCCCTGCGGATGTTTTGGGTTTGTGCGGTTGTCAGTTACACCCCCATTTCGGCGTATTGCAAGGGCAGGGAGCGCACGGCGAGCGGCCATTTTTACCGTAATGGACAGAAAAGCGCCTCAGTCTGATTTGAAAGTTCAAGGCTCGTTTCACGGATGAACCTTGAGGGAAGACATTCGCTTTCTGTTGAGAGTCGCAAGAGATATCCGCCTTGCAATTAAAATAAACATTTTTACGCCAGTAAATCAGGCCACAGACGAAAAAGCGCATTTCAGTTCAGTGCTGTTCACTTGAGCGTTTATTTTGAACTTTATGTTTCAGAGATATGACGAATTATTTGGTTTATCATATTCATAAAGTTGGGCAGAAGGGTTAAAAAAAAAAAACCTTTGAAAAAACACATTATTTGAGTTTGTTCAAAATTATATCAAGAAAACGGCTAATTCAGTTATTAAAATGAACCAGCAATTTGCGTCACTAATATTATTGCATTTTAGAATAAAGAAAAAGAAGCATTTGGAAGCACAGTTTCCAAATTCTAATCAAAATGAGGGAATTTGATTCAAAGACTACAAAACAGACCATGCATGTGTTAAGAAGTATTGGTTAGCTTGATACTAATATATGTTGCTCTGCTCAGTTTAATACAGTCCAGCCAATGCAGATAAAGCTTTGGAAATGCTGATTTAATATCCAGCAGAGCACAGTCCACACAGTCAAAATTATATGGCAGGATATGACTTGTTGAATCATTCACTGAAAAAAAAACAACAACAAAAAAAGCAAATTTGTTTTGTGATATTCTAATTTACTACATATCAATAGGATACATATCAATATCTTTCAATAAGTGAAAGATGAAAAATTCATAGTTTTCAATAATGTAATTTTCCAAAAATTACATTTTCACTTGAAAACTTTATAGTTTAGTAGAAATCGAAGCAATACTTCACCACCACCCTTCAGTGATGTCAGTGGAAAAGTGGGTTAAGCTGCATGAATTAAATAAATAAATAAAGGGCAACAGGTATTTTTATTTTGTGCAATATGTAAGCAATAAATACTCTCTAAATTAAAATATTTGCAGAACTGCCAAATTATTTTTATGTATGCTCTACAGGAGTAGGACCATGTCAGGAAGTTAACCAATGGACTTTAAGTTAGCTTAATGATACTCAAATGTCAAACACCATTCAATTCATTGATTGGAAATTTGTAAAGAGTAAAGCAGTCTAAAATGTTCTAAAATGTGCCATGCTTGGTCAAAATTGACTAAGAACTTTAACAGCCCTTGGAGCAACAAAATATTATTTGTACAATTGCACCTCACAGATAGCAACCAGTACCCTCACCTCAGGGAAGGATGACCATTTCCTCTAAAGGGGATGATCTTTGCTGACCTGGATGGTTTTGGCCTTTTCACTCCATTCTAGATGTCAGAGAGGGGGCACTGCTGAATGCCAATTATTCTCTCAATAGACATACAGTTCTTATTTTTCAAGGACAATTTGCCATGTTTGAATAAAACCAAATGTCAAAACAGACTCAATAAAAGATCCATTAAATAAAGCAAGGTTTTCTTTAAAAAAAAAATCCATGTTAAAAAGATTCAACCTATAGAAAACGTCTTTGCATGGGTGTTGGTCAAAATTGAGAAAATTGCAACTGTCCTCTGTCTCCACAAGAGATTCTTTGATTATTGTCGTTACAGCAGGATGGGTAGTTTTCCTGATGTATATTATAATTTGTTTTACTAATATTCACCTTCAGGTAATGTTCATAACAACAGTTCACAAAACAACAGGTCCATGCTGAATCTCTCCATCCTGCACAGACTGACTTCAACATTGTCCTAGATTCCTTCAAGCTAGATTACTTCTAGCTTGATGTTTACAAGCTTCCAGAGCTTGTAAACATTTTTGCTGAATGGGAGACAGGTTAAACAGTTTACAGAAAACATCACACAATTGGTCTGCTGTTGAAAATAGATTTAACTGAACATTGATTGTAGACTCGCAGAAAATGAGAACACATAAAAAGTTTCCTTTGTGTTTTTGAAAAAGTCGGTTTGTCATTATAATCTTTTTTTTTTAAAAAATCTTTCATAGTGTTTAGAAGCCCAACTGATTCTTAAAATCCCCTCTAGTCATCTACTCCTTTCATTGTTCTGTCCGGTCATGGCTTTCATGCTATTCTATAAATCTTTAATTCCATTAAAAATTTTTGAAAGTTTGCCCTTCTAATCCCATACCTGGCTGCTTTTCTGGCTTCCACCTTCTCCTTATCTTTATTGTATAAAAAGGCATCACAGTTTTTATGTAACACACCCCTTACTGATGGGTTTACTGCAGTAAGGGATGACCTGCCTTGTCTTTTTGTCTGTTGCCATCATATATAAACTTCAATCACTTAAAAAAAAAAAAGAAGTATCTCTAAATCCCTTTCCAGCTTAATAAGGAAAGGCCTCTGATAACACTAAAATAACTAAAAGCAACTACTTGCCAATAGGTATTATATGCTGTTAAAGTTCCTCACTGGATTTTAGACGGAAAAAATTATTAAAAAATGAATTGGTTGCCTTTGGTTGTTTGTTAACTGACTGTATTCGGTACAAAATTAACAAATTGACAGCGTTACGAAACGATAAGGCTGCAAAATGACAACATCCCATAAATATTAAAGCACCATAATCAGCAACAACAGTTTGTAAAATAAAGAAGCAAAAAAAAAAAAACAACAATAGTCTATTTATAATTATTTGTTTAAAATCTTGCCACATGGCAAATATAACAATCTCATGACTTTTCTTCATCTTCTGAAATAAAAAATACATTTTTGATTCTGAAAATTAAAGCTTTCTTTGCTGCTGAATGTATAGCACTTTTTTTCGGACAAGCTGTTGTGTCGTTTAGCCGCCACAAGAGGGGGCAAAAAATAATATTAAAAGTCCTCTAATCCAACATTTTATTTTGTCATCATCTTCAGTTGTCAGAGAACGAGGCCAATGAAATATTCTATGGTGTGAAGTAAAATAACTGGAAAATCACCCACATAAATATTATTTGTTTCTCTGTAAGGAATGTTAGTTGTTCATAAGCTTGTCTAAATATGACTTCTTCACCCTTTTTCATTTGACTTGACAAAGAGACAAGCACTATTAACTTTTATTGAAGGAGGAGAGCAAAACACAGGCCAGGATTCTTTTCTTCTTTTCTTGTCTTTCATCTCCTTAGGGGTCAATATCAAGAAAAACAACAACAATATATCAGAGTGCTAGTTAAAGAACAGAAGTCAGACAAGAAAAGAAACATGGCAAAATTAGATTAAAAGCAGAATATTACAGGGATATGCTTTTAAAAAGCATATATTTTCATAAAAAACATGAAAAGAGCAACTTCCTAGTAAAAGTCTGTTTAACTTGAGGCCTTTTATTCCTTAGGCATCTTGAAGGACTCCTCAACACAGCACATATCTCAAACTAGTGCCAGTGTTTAATTATGGTGACGTAAAATATTTTCCATTTGGAACATTGTTATCAAGGCCTAACTGTAAGGTTAGAAACGTTTTTTGTATGTTTCTGTTTACTGGTATAGCTTAGCAAAGGATTTATTAGGTTCCTGCCCACTTATATCAGTGTTGTGTTCAGAGCTGTAAGTCATAAACCAAAGTCTATTCGGATAAGGCAGAAGGAAACATTTTTTCTGACTGCTGTCATTGACACGTACTTTGAGATCTTTTACATGTCTTGAAACAGTTACTGTGTTTTATATCCACCAACACATTACCTTGTGACGGCACATTGTGCTTACCAATCAGAATCATTTCTCTATCAAGTTTTGACTATCTTCATCATGCAAGTCACCATGTTACTCACTGTTTAAATGTGCCTCCAGGTTTATTGATAAATTGAGCGAAATGTCTTGTATAATCACCTCCTTGTTTAAAAACTTATTCCTTGACTTTTTTCTTGTCATAATAAGTAACCTTTATCGATTTGGTTGCCACACTGGATAGTAATGAGATGAGTTTTCTTAATTTGATGACATTAGATGGAATTCATGTATTTTTTTTTTCTTTTATAAGGTCGGACCTGAACTGCAGATTAGTGTATGGATCACACAGATGCAAAGTTACCAGCTTTGTATGCAATAATTGTATGAGGATTTTGTGTCCATGTTATACGTTATGAAGACCCCCAGAGTTGCTAAGTGAAGGGAATGTCATCTCTTAGTACCTATTTGTTTTACGCAACAAATGTCTATCACTGTCTTCTCAAAAGATGGGGAATTTAATGGAAAAACAAATATTTACTGGAAAAAATTAAGACATTTTCATATGAAGACTTTTTTCAAATCTAAATTTCCTTGAAAAGTAGGAAAGTAGATGATTGGATGGACATTGTCTGTTGATATCAAATTCCCAGTGTTGTCACAGATTTGCAATTGGATTTGTGTCCAGACTTTGACTAGGCCATTCTAAAGCAGGCATATGTTTTGCACTAAACCATTCCATTGTAACTTTGATTGTGTGTTAGGAGTTCTTGACCTGCTTGGATGGTGAGCCTCCGTCCCACTTTGAAGTCTCCTGCATGGCAGGTTATTTTTCAGGATTGCTCTGTGTTTTGCTCCACCTAATTTGTGCTCTGTAAGACTTTTAAAGCTGGGATATTGCTGCCTTAAGTTTCCCAACAACTTTATCTTTGACTTGTCCTCTGCGTTCCTTGGTCTTCATGAAATTGTTTGTTCTCTGACGTTTTCTAACACACCTCTCATCTGCTTTCACATAACAGCTGGATAGAAGAACAGCTTAAAACCAAGATAAAATACTTTGATCTGTGTCGTTTTAAAGTGGCAAAATGTAGAGGTGCAGGACTGTATGATCATGCGAACCACATCTCTACCGCTGAGTGTTTTGTATGTCATTAAAAGCTGAGATCCTCTGCCATTGTGTATGGACAAATACTTGATTGTGAATGAAGCTGGTGAGTACAGTAGACCAGAATCCTTTGTGTGCTGTCCCTTAATTAGAGGGGGAGGGCCGAAAGGAGCCCTCATTATGACATGGATCCACAGTTTCTGAACAAAACAGAGACCCACTGATTGGTTCTGAAGAGTCAAATTTTAGAAAACCCTCTGGTCTCATTGGGTCTACTCTGCTGTCATTACCATGACAACTGAGGGACCTGTTCAGAGCCTCATGTGGTTCTGGTGACCAACAAGAACACAGAGCCAGGAATGTTCCAGTGACGAGGTTAGCCAGATGGAGCTGCAACTTTGCTGTATGGACAATCCTTGTAATGAATATTCCAGGATATACAGCTAACATCAAGCCATAAGCACCGTAGGTTTAATATGATAGTTATTTTAAACTTTTCTTTTCAATTCATTGACTATACTTTTTGATACGCTTAACCTGACATCGCTAAAACAAGGAAGTGGACCAGAAGCAGTGATGTTGGTTGTGTGACTCTATGCGTGTTAATCATTTATGTTTACAGCTTTGACAGGATCATAACTGGGAGAAACAAGTACCAAAGGTCTTATCGACACATCATTGCAAGCAAGCCCTCTGCCAATCTCTCCAGGTAAGTTTGTAGCTCTATAAATTAAATCTGTTTAAATTGTGTTAACATACTAGCTTAATGATCTTATTTTCACCATAAAGAAGCTTGTAGTTCCGGAGATATCGAAATAAAATCTGCTTATTTTTATAAACAATTTTTGAACAATATTATTTTCAACACCTCAGTGCTGACACATTAGACTCTTAACTCTGATCTGAGTGGACCGGAGGAAAGCTTAACGATGGTCAGAGGTGTTAAAAGCTCAGAATTCAATTATTCACATCAAGTTTTGTAATTATCAAAATTCCTACATTGAGCGGTTCGTACACAGTAGAATATGTTCTGTCTGTTTTCCACATAAAGCCAGAAATTGTTTCTTTTTCACACTGTACTTCTGAATTAGAAGAAGCTGCCAATAATTCAGCTTCACTGCAACAAATTCCTATTAGACGTTTTAACCATTTGCTTGCTGTCATTTGTTTGGGTGTGGCCAGACAAACATTTTGCTGTTAATTTTCAAACGATATTAATCAAGGTAAAATTACATTTGAGTCCTTCACTGTAGAAATTGCGGTGACAGCGTACAGTCACTGACATCACTTAAAAGATTTAAGACCTGATGTTCTATGGCCCAATGGTTAGTTATTATTTTGCCTCCATCTTGGTTTTACCTTTCTTTAGTCTGAAGAAAGAACAGGCGAATCTGTTTGTTCAACTAAGAAATAACATGTGACAAAAAGATTTACCTATCTACTATTATCTCAGAAAACTACAACAATAAGAGTTTTAAGAAAACTTGTCAAAATAATAGCCATGTTTTTCAGTGCAAATAAAGTCAGGACATTTTAGGCCAGATTATAAGTCATTTTAGTGCCTTAGAAAAACACACCAAAAGAAAGATAAATTGATTAGACATAATTTTACTGATGTCAGAAATCAAGTGAAAGGTCATTTTCTTATTATGCAATAAGATTTCTTGTTACCAGTAGATGGAACTGCCTCCAGTACATCAACTATAAGCTACTTATTTTATGGTATTATTTAAGGCTCAGGTCAATTTAGTATGATTTGCCATTTTTAAAATTCCTTCATGACCCATTAACATCTTTTTTGTGCCCATCCTGACCTGTCATCTCTTTATTTAACTTAGACAAGTATAAAACTGGGGTTTTTCCACACGCAAGTTTTACCCAAACTGAGGCTCGTAACCCCAGTTACCTTCAACCACTTTTAGACATTAGTATATGTAGATATGTGGCATGTTTTCATCTTTCAACCTCAGATTTGCATTCTTGAGACAGAAGAAAGCAGTCTTTTTTATGTCTATGAAGCAATTGGATTACATGTCATTGTTCTGTATAAATATGCTCTTATGGAGTGCATTTAAATACAGCTATAACTTTAGCTTTTCTCTTACTTCTAATTATACAAAGTGAGCTGGTTAACAGTGAACTCTATTTTTGCTAACAGCCACAATAGCTAACTTTTTTTTTTTTCATTCATTGTCTTATTAAAATAAAATTTCCAGCTCTAGTTTTTCTTGCAGAATGTTAGAATGCATAACAGGCTAAGCTTATTTCTGAAATAGTATAGATTTTGTAGTAAAAGATTAGCTCATTTGCATTCAAACTAATGATATGTGTGAATGTCAGATGTCACTGTTGAATGTCGATGTAACATTTAGCTTGAATACTGTACCAGCTTTAATTAATCTGTCCTGCTTTTTAGATTGTCTTGAATGTTGACGAGCAATAAAGCAAAAAATTATTTCCTATTTATTTAATGATTCATGTCATTTACAGTGATGGGTGGGCTAACAGGATGGCTGCTATTACTGTGCCTTGTCTGCTCAAGTGAAGGTAGGCTTTCAGTTTATTACTGAATGATTTTTTTTTCAGTTTTATCTTAACCTTTAACATCTGATTAATATTTTTACTTAGTGAATTTTTTCAGAACTATTATCAAATGATGTGCCATATAAACACAGTTATTCTTAACATTGTTATTAATACATTTTATATTAACATTCCCACTTGATATTCTCTCTTTGCAGCCAATTTCAGTCCTACAATTAACCAAAATGTTTTTGAAATCTGTGAGGATGTTCCTGTCGGTATGTACTGTGTTTATACTGTGAAACATTTCTTTTTTTACACGTGAATATAAAATATTATGTGTTCACACATCCACATTTTATTTCTTACACAGGTTCAGTTGCTTTTACTATATTAGCATCTGATCCAGAAGGAGATACCCTGACTTACACACTGACTGGGCCCAATGCTGGATTCTTCCGAGTTAATTCAGCAAATGGGCAGGTGACCGTGAGTTCTCCCCTGGATAGAGAGGTGAGATATTAGAAAAGAAGAGAGACTTTACTTCATTAAAAATGCTCCTTTAGACTGAACGTGTATATCTATTCATCTGCAATAGACCAGCGTCACGATGGCACTCGGTGTTTTTGTTTCAGATGGTTCCAATACTGTAAGTTAAACTTAAGCAACTACTTATTTTCCTAAACATCAGTTTTATTTGTGTACTAAGTGTGCATCCTCTCTTTCAGACACCAGGAACATTAACTTTAATATTACTGGATGCCAATGACAACAGCCCTGTATTTGAAAATCCTTCTTTTGACATGACAGTGCTAGAAGTAAGCAAAAAACATTAAAACCTTATTTTTTATTTAAGTTGTAGTTTTTGATCAAAGAATATAATATTTTTTAAGTCTAGTTTAGGTTTTTGCAGTTACTTCTGAAGAAAAGTGTGACATGATTTTTTTTGTTTAATTTGGTGTTTTCCTTCTGCTTTTAGAATGCAGCTGTGGGAACGTCATTTTTTAAATTCACAGCAAGTGATCGTGATGAAGGAGATGCCGGCGTTGTTAGATACTCAATTATTGAGGTAAGGTTCTGCTGTAAAGCACCTGACTTCATCTTTAATTTTAGTCTTTAATATGCTTCAAAATAACATTTTTTTGCATTATTTCCAGATAATACCACCGCAAGGATTTGATGTGTTTGAGATCAATGATGTTTCTGGTGAACTGAAGTTAAAGGGCCAGCTTAATTACAACACACTTAGCACTTTTTATCGGCTCAAGGTTCAAGCAAGGGTGAGTATGATGCTTGAACATATAAAAGTTTATATTTCCAACAATTAAAATGAAACCTACCACTTATCCAAACACAGTGACTCAAATGCTGCATTAAAAATCTGTCTGTATCTCCAAAAGACTTTCCTTCTAAAGTGACAATAAAATACTTTTGTGAGTATAACATGATTACAGGCTTCTGGGATCTGGGAACTTCCATTTCCTGTAAATATTTCACCCACGTGAAAGAAAAAAAAAATCACAAACAGTTCAAAAGTTTCAGTGTCTTTTAGAGATATTTATAAATATAAATCTGAAATAATAATAAATCTGAAGCTGTGGAGAACATTAGTGTCTAAATGTAAGTTTACATACATTGGCCTGCTTAAAATGTGAACCTCGACCCCAGTTTGAAGTGTTTTCTAGTTTAAAAAACACTTGAAAATCATCCCCATATGATGATGCTGCCACCACTATGCGTTATCATGACAGCTGTGTTTCCAAATTGACCAAATGTGAAAATGTCCAAAGGGTGTGAATACTTATGAAATGAGCATAACGACTCATTATTAAAAGTTATTTAAGTTATTAAAAACTTAAAAATGAATTGGTGGTTATTAATTCAACTGTTAATTTATTAATAGTCACTTTGGTGTTTTATGTCTCCTTCAGGATCTTGGAGGCTCTTGTACTGGGGATAAGGTTTTCCAGTCAGCCAGTGTTTTCTCCTTCGTGACGGTTGAGGATGTCCCAGACCTCGACCCCGTTTTCATCGGTGGTCCATATGTAGGAAGCGTTGAAGAGAATTCCCCAGCGGTGAGTGTTTATTATTGACTAATAAATGTATATCCATTACAGCAACAAACAGCAAACTTTTTTTTACAGTGAATTTGATTTAAATAGCCATAAAATGAAGTGTGTCTGAAAGTTAGAAGTGCTATAAATCCTATTTCCTCCCGTTTATCAGGACATGTCTGTGTTACGAGTGACCGCCCTCGACGAGGACAAGGGAATCAATGACAACATCATCTACAGCATTGAAGGTAGCTGCAAAGAATGTCACACCTTGTTATTTATGGGGCCAAATAAAGTAATGTATTTTGTTCCTGTTTCAAAGCTTCCTCAGCTGATGGCTTGTTCAAAATCTCAGAGAATGATGGCATCATATCTGTGTCATCGGGGATTGACAGAGAAGTTACTGGTGACAAAGTCACTCTGACTGTGAAGGTAACAAACCGAGAAGAACCACTTGTTAGCCTCTTTTTACGATATGTAAAGTTAACATCAGAAGGCAAATAGGGCAATGTAGGAATTCAAGTGACATTACCCTATGATGATTAATGAGATTCATTTAAGACAAAATTTGGGACCAAACATGAAGGTATTTTGTATTTGAACTAATTGGGACACCATGACAGGTTTTTGATTTCACAATAATAAATGTAATATCTTTAAATTGTTGTTGGAGAGCATTCAGTTTGAACAAAGTTAAACTAATAAATCGGGCCCTAGTTTTTTGTGTTTATTTTCCCAACAGACGACAAGAGATATGATTAAAGAAAACAAACAAAACAAAACAAGTAATGTCAGCTGTTTGATTTTAGGGCACCGAGTCTAAACCGAACGTCAACGGACAACCTGCCACTGCGACAGCAACCGTCGAGATCAACATCGGCGACGTCAATGACAACCCACCTCAATTTTACAAATGTGAAGGCTCCTGTGTGCTAGAAACTCAATTCACAGGCGACGTGTTTGAACACTCATTGGGGGCAATTTCCATTGGCATGACAGTCAAAGATCCAGACAAGGTGAGAAACAAAACCAATGCCTTTTTAATAAATGGTAAGCTCAGAGTGACAACGACTGCTCTTATGTTTTACAGTCTGTGCAAACCGAGCTAAGGTTGGATGGAGTGGATAAAGACGTGTTTTCTGTGGAACCCTCCATTGCTGGACCAGAGAGCATCGTTCAGCTTCTTGTCAGGCAGCCTGGGAATCTGGATTTTGAAGAAAAGCAGCAAATGGTTCTTCAGGTAACAGAGAACGAATAAGAACAGTGTGCAGTAGTCAACCGGAGTTTTGTTTCATATACATGTGCCACATTGCAGGTGATTGCTGTTGATAAGGGCGAACCCACTTTCCAGTCCACTGCCACAGTTACAATAATCATAAAGGACACCAACGACAACAGCCCCACGTTCCCACAGGACACTTACAAGATAAGTGTGGCTGAACACTCTCCTGTTGGGACAGAGGTGAAAACAGTCACGGTAAGACCATAACCATCTGGATATTTTAATCAATCGAATTTTGTTAAAAAATTAACTTTGGGAGCATTTCCTTTGTCTTCCAGGCAGATGATCCTGACACAATGGATGCAGGCAAAATCACCTACAGTCTTCTTCCAGAGAGCATGTATGTGTACCCTGATCACATTTATTCTGTTTAGTTTAATCTTTATGAGAACTTTCTATTTTGTAATTTAACGTTGGCTGATCCAAACAACCCCACTGAGCAGTTTGAACCTGTCTTTCAGACTGCAGTACTTTGACGTTGAGAGTAACACGGGAAGAGTCTTCGTGAAGAATCAGACTCTCCTGGATCGCGAGCTCAGATCTCTCTATTCAGCCACCTTGCAGGCCAGAGACACGGATGGCAAGCCCGGCACCACGGTGCTGGAGATTACTTTGACGGACATTAATGACCAGCCACCAATCATCAACAGAGATGTGTACCGAGAGTTTGTTGCTGAGGGTGGGAAGCTTGAATTCCGGATTGAGGTAAATAGAAAGCCGACGGTAATCTTATTGTGACACTTGGCATGAAGGTTGCAATATTGCAAACCTCTTTTCTGATTTAAGCTATTTTATTTGGGATTTACCTATCATTTTTATCCTAAAATGAATAATATTTTATTGCATGTTTGAACATGACTTTCAGTAAAAATTTTTAATACAATACGGTTATTTTATTTTGTTACCAATAAAAAACAACAACATTGAAGTTATTTTATATCAGTGTGACTTAAAGATTTAAAGAATGAATAAATAATAACATTTTTCAAGTATCATTTAAACTACATTGTGAATGTAGTAGTGTTTTTTTTTTTTAATATGTCTGTATCTGGTGCATTTGATGCTTGTCCATAGATTATTAAAAAATGCAACTCCTTAACAGTTACTTTTGTTTTTTCTTTTCCAGGCTACAGACGGAGATGAAGCTGGTACAGTAAACAGCCAGATTGAATTCAGCATTAAACCGAGCACACACAGCAGCAACTTCAGCATTGACCCGAACACCGGTGTGTTTACAAATACCGGTGAACTGGATCGGGAGGCACTGGATCCAGAATTGAATGGCAGGATCGACCTCACCGTAATAGCCACTGATAAGGGAACGCCCGCGCTGTCAAGCTCCGGCTCCGTTATTATCAATGTGGCGGTAGGTGCTATAACTGCTTATGTCCACCCCGCTGCACATGGATAGTTGCACAAAAGTATTCATCCCCCGAAAATTACCACATTTTATCAAGATACACAAACTTAAATGTATATTACTGGGATTTCTTTTGATAGAACTACCTAAAGTCGCACATAAATGTAAAGTATAGTAAAAAGATACACTGTTTTAATCTGTTTATAAAGAAAAAAATTGAAAAGTGTGGTCTACACTTATATTTAACTTGCTTTACAAAAACACCTCTAAATAATATCCAGGAAAACCAATTGCTTTACAAGGTCACCTAACTAGTAAACAGTAATAATCTACGCTGCAATTAATTTATTTACTGTATGCATATATATGTCTAGTAAAGCCTCTGATTCCCCCCCACTTAAGTAGATTCATTTTGCATCTAGCTTATACATAGAAATAGAGTCAGTATAATTCGATCGTACAAACACAAAAATGTGGAAACAGTGGACAAATGCTTGCCACACATTTCATAAATGCTTCACATTTATGCACTGGTTTGTGTTGATCTATCCTAAAATTTCCATAAAATACAGCAAAGTTTGTGTATTTTACATGCTAAAAGAGGAATAAATTCAGTGGGTATGAATAATTATGCAAGACACAGAACATGCAGGCTCACGCTTCCTTTCTGATGGACCTTAGGACATCAATGACAACGGCCCAACTTTCAAACCACCATCCTACAGTTTTTCTGTTAAAGAAGGAGAAAAGGGCAAGTATTACAGCTTAAAAACATTTGCTTCATCCCTAATTACGTTGCAGGATTATAACACTTGTTTTCATTCATTCAATCAGGTGCATCTGCAGGTTTCATTTACGCCGAGGATCTGGATCAAACAGCCGAATTCAACCGCATTTCTTTCAGCATCATCGATGGGAGCTTTGGCAGCTTCATTGTTCGAACCTCGGCAGAGGAGAAGGGTTACAGTGGCAACATCATGGTAGACCCGGACATCGAGCTCGACTTCGAGACGGCACTCAAGAAGTTCACGTTGCAGGTGGAAGCTGCAGATCTGGAGCTGGAGAAAGCTTCAGCGGTGGTGGAGGTGAATGTGTTGGACGTGAACGACGAAAGACCAGAGTTCAAGTCAGTCCCAGTCGTTTCTGTGGCCGAGGACGCCTCCACAGATGGGCTTGTCGGGACGTTCATAGCTCAGGACAAAGACACCAACCATTCACTGGTCTACGAGCTGGAATCTGTCGATTGCAAGTGTAGTGGCGAACTGGAACCCTGCAGCTGGTTCACACTCGACCCGAATGGGGATGTTAAAGTGGGTCCAGGAGACCCTCTGGATTATGAACAATGTGACCAAGCGGTGGTAAAGGCTCAGGTGGTGGACTTGTTCACGGAAAAGGGAGAGAACAACAGCGTTACGCCAGGTCAGGACTGAGTTGTTCACAATTTTATCTCAGTAGCAGAAAGTTAAAGTTATAGGCCAATGTTGATTTCATAAAACCTAAAAGAATTGTTAAAATCTTTTCTGCTGGATTTTTCCAGGAGAAATGGTGATCAACATTGAAGACATCAATGACAACAGTCCTGAATTTATTTACTCCGACTCTGTATATGGTGAGTAATGCTTTGAGAATAAATGATTATAAGTAACTATTTTCAAATGTTAGAAAGTTAGTAAGCATATTTAAATAGTTCATATCTAACAAATCACACAATGAACCAAGAGGAGACAGAATATTAGACTTGATCATTTATGTGGTAAGGAAAACATCACAAGAAATGTCTTTGACATTGCTTTTTAGTCAAAGACATAGGTGTTTTTTTTCCTTTTTCATTACACTCTGCTACTAACAACTCAGATGGATTTTGCAAATGTTGCTGTAAATAATTTTATTAAAAAATTAAACAGCATATTTAACTAAGTAATACATCACATATTTGGACAAAGATGTGGAAAGATTTCCAGGCATCCAAATTTTGGGCTTGGACATTTGCTGACATACATAAGTCGTGTGCAAGTCATGGCTTCAAGCTATTTATTTATTTTTTATTAGTTAATACTTTACAAAATGGATTGTCTCCATCTTTTCTTGCTGCTTTAGTTGTGGTGTCAGAAAGTGCCAGCAAAGGAACGTCAGTTGCAGGAGTCACAGTGAGTATAGCTGAACAACAAATCAGAGTCAACTTGTTTCTGACAAGTTATAGCAATCGTCTTTAGATGCTTAATTGAGCTTCTGTTTCTACTCCCAGGCTTCAGATCGGGACTCTGGAGAGCACAGTGTGATCAAATTTAACGTCCAAAAAGTTCAATTTGAGAACAGGCTCACAAACACTACCACCGACACGACTAGGATCCTGTTTGAGGCTGTCACTACGCAACAACAAAATATCTACGTTGGGATTATTCAGTGAGTGCAAAAAACCTACCAGAGCATTTTGACTCCAAATCAACACCCGCTTAACATATTAAGTCAGATGTTGTTGATGACTTGGAACTCGTTGTTGTGTGATTGCTGTACTTGTTTTGTCCTCTTCCATCAGAACTACAGAAGGTCTTGATCTGACACTGAAAGGGAAATATTTGGTAACGGTATCTGCAACGGATACTGGTGGCCTTTTCTCCACCACCGTCCTGGAGGTGAGGGACTGGACGTGAATTCACGACTCTCAGAGAAACATCGTACAAACACGACACAGGGTTTAAAATGTCTGTGCTTCCACTTCTGTGTTATCTTTGTTTTTTTAGATTTTCACCATTGACGAGAGCTTCCGAACTGAACTCCAGTTTAGAACTACAGTGAATGAGGTCGAACAGTCACTCAGCGAGATCAAAAGGTAAATTTCTTCTGTCAGTACTTTTTTTTTTGAAGAAGAAATCTATGAAAACTGTAATATTCAGTATATATATATATATGAAGAAACCCCTGTGATTTAATTACTTAATCTCCTTCAGGGCACTCTCAGCAGCCACCGGCGCTGCAGTTGACGTCGTTTCAATCAGAGACCAGTCTTCAACATCCAGGTAAATTTTTTTTTTTACAGCTAATATTATAGTAAAGTCACTGGCCAAAACCAGCAAAAAGCTAAACAAAAAAATGCTTTTTGAAAATGTATATATAGATATTGATCACTAGGTGGTGACAAAGATCCTATTAACAAAGCACATCCCAACATGAAATAATTTAAGAAATTGAGCTTTCATATTAGATTCATATTGGATGAAATAATGTGATGACATGGGTTTTTTTTCTCTTTTCTCAGGAACGTCCCACAGTCTTTTATGGTGGTATATTTCATCTTTTTGAATGGAACAGCTCTTTCTGCTTCAGAAGTAGAAAAGAGGCTTTCTGATCAAAACCATTTTCCTCTGCTGTATGAACTGGGCCTGATAAATATTGTAAGCATATTCTGCTTCAGAGTCTGTTTTCCTAAAAGTGATGCTGCTTTTCTCTGAAGTGATGAGCAACAAGTAAAAATGTAAGCTTCAATCGCTACATATAACGCTGATGAGTCTCCTAAATTTATTTCAGGGTAGCGTTCCCGTCACTGAAACAAAGCCGAATCCCGTGGTATACGGTCTGCTGGGAATGGTTGGAGGTCTCGTCATTGTACTGGTTGTACTCACGACCTCGCTTTTGTGCACTCGCAGAAAGTAAGAGGAAGAAGTTTAGCAGAATGAATAGTTAGCCGTAAAACTTGATATTGATGCAACTTTTTCGCAACACAGCTACAGGAGGAAGCTGAAAGCAGCGAATGCCATGAAATCTGCAACGACGTTGAACTCTGACAACCAGAAAGGTGGCGCTGTCGTGCCTGGGACAAACAAGTACACCATGGAAGGGTGAGCCCATTAACAAGATGAAGAAATATATCCAGTTTACCACAAAATATATAGTCACTGTACCATACATACAGTGTGGGGACCCCATATAGGGTTTTCTGGCCTTGAAGTCACCATGCAAAGTGGGCTTTTTGTGTGGGACCCAATTGAGTTGACTGAATAAAAGCCATATTGACTAAACTGTTATACGAACATACATTTATTTAAGGAGGGTAGAATTTTGAGTAGAAATTATATATGTTTAAGATAATGAAATTTGATTCATTTATTCACTTTAATGAATTAGCTGCTAACAGTTTCCTCTTCTGTTAATATACACTTTGAAGACAACAAACAATACTTGTCCATTTACATTTTATTAAATAAATAGCAGTTTCACAAACATTTTATTAACAAATGGATATCGGCATGTATTTAAAGTTCTCAATCCAGAAATGTCTTCCTTGACTTAAAGATGATCCATACCTCTGGTAGATTAAAGTAATTGTTTAAATTTAGCAATTTGTTTACTCTGACTGGAAGGAGCTTCAACATTTTGTAGAGTCCAGAGATCTGAATTGAATCTGAAAGAGCTTAGAGCTCACTTAGTGCTCATCAGCAAAGACAAATAAGTAAAAACATGCAAAAATCTGGTGTGCAATTTTAAGTGGGAAATATTTGATGGCTGTAATATCAAAACACAATTTTCCATGAGCTTTTGAGAAGGTTAAAAGTGCAAATTTGCCATCAAAATGTAAATGAAACTGATACTCCTTTTTCCATTGTTGATTATATTTGAGAGATGCCTGTCTCAAACAAACTTACTTGTTGAAATTGTCTAAAATTGCAGATGGAATAAACTATTTTCATTTACAGCGTACAAACTAAGATCAGTCAATACTAAATACGCCAGATTAATAGGCAAGCTTAGTGTTGCAGCACAAACTATTCATGACCAAACGGCCTCCCTGCTCTGTCCTGGTTGCTTCTTTTTGTGTTGCTGCTGTCCCTGTAGCTAAAGCTTGATGCAAACTTTCCTCACTTACTTCAGTTCAGAAACATTCCCAACCACAAACCCTATGACAGATATCAAACTTCAATGATTTCTGGTAGTCATTCATTAAGCAACTCATCAAAACTTTACCGTTCTCTGAATACAATGCAAAAGATGAGGTTAAAAGTTGACTGAACAAATATCTTCATTTAAATTCTAATCAAGATGTTCAGAGAAATTAAAGAAAACAAATAATCTACTGAAGAATGTAGTTATATTTTGAATATTCTTAGTATAAACATTAACAAACTAAAATTTTTAAACTTAAGGGGTTAATGTTTAATACATAATGTTTCATTAGATCAGACTTGCTACAAAAGTAACATGACTAATATTGTTGAGATTTCATTGTTATTTAGCTTCACATTTACAAACTAATATGCTTTGCTGCGAATATGTTAATGGCTACAAATTACTACCAACCAAATTAACTGTAAATAGTGTGGTGTATATCTCTTAACTTTTGTCTTTGTTCTGTTTTCCGTTGCTAACCATTACTCTGCTACAGTGCCAACCCAGTGCTAAACCTGAACATCCCCTCAACTATAGCCTTGGACTTGGATTTAAATGATGAAAGCTCAGATGCAGACAAATCCAGGTAAAAAATAAAATCAACTTTATCATCCGAATTTGTCCTCTAATCTATGGCAGTTCTGGGATGACTTCCAGGTGAACATATTGTCACTGTGTGCTCCCCGACGGCATGTTTGGACATAATGTTTGGCTTTTTGCTTCCAGCCATACCATGAGACATATGTTCAAATAAAAAAACTAAATTGAACGTTAAAAACATATCCTCCTAACTGTTTTACTATTTATTTTCCCCCTTAAAGCCTCAACTCCCTGGATCACCACTATGACATGGTCAGGGATGGAAATGATACAGAGGATGACAAGGTGAGTTTGCACCTTAAGGTCTATCTTGACTTGGACTCATCAATTGGAATGTAGGTTAATTCCAATTTGCTTATTGTATTACAGAAGGGGTTTATGTGGGACAAAGACGTCGATGAGTCGTCGGAGTACAATGAACCTCTGGGTGCAGCACTCGCCCAGTTGGGTCACAATAAGAAAAGCAGCAAAGCCAAGACTGATCTTGGGGTTAGCAACCCGATGTTTGACACAACAGATCTGTAACAGCGATGGACAAAATCATGCAATCCAAATCAAACGCAGCTACTGCCTTCAAAAAAGGTCTTTCATATGAAAACTGGAATGTAAACTTAAGTAAGCCTGTAAGGAGTAATATAAATACACCTGCAAGCAACAGTTTTAACACATAACTCTCTTTCTCAGTAAAAGTAAATAAATAAATAAATAAATAAAACAATTAGGATTAGATTGAAATTAGATTTCAGTTTAGCTTTTGAATCAATTCTGCTTTCCAGACTTTTCAGACATCAGCCCTGGCGTCGAACGTAAGATCTGCGCATAAATAACAAATACATACAGCTTCTAGATTGTTTATTTGATAAGTTTCTCAGTTTTAAAGATGTAGGTTGTAGAGTCTTGTTCAGAAAACACCACAGAAAAACAAGGAATAAATAAATAGGCATTGGCAGTATGTCAAACTCGTGGCATGTAACGATAAAAGCAAAATCTCTTCCAAAAAGGCTAATTCTGATAAGCAATTTGTACAGCATAGCATGCAAAACATTGTTTTTTGCACACTGAATCACTTTAACACACCATGTTCATTTTCCTTGCAGCTGATGCTACAAAATGAATCCAATTGAAAAACAAGAAAATACAAAAATGTAATGTCTGTGTATGTTTGAAATCCTTATTTATTAGTCAGTGGAAATCTTTCTCTGATTGTCAATGTTTACCTTGAGTTTGATGCATTCGCTCACGGAATGCTTTCTGCAAACTGCTGATGGAAAAAAAAATATTTTAATGCTTGCTGACAACTTAATGAATGTATTGCATGTGCAATCTGTGAATAAAGGTGGTTTGCTTGTATGTGGCTCTTTGAGGAATTTTAATGTGAGAACACCAACACGACACTCATTTCTGAAATAAAACACACTTAGAATCAATTTTCAAAGCAAATTTTACAGCTCAAGTACTTTTCATTGTATTTTAACACAATAATGAGTGATGGCTAAGCATACTCATACTTAAATTAAAATGTGAGTTGCACAAAAGCCTGGGAAATATTATGCACATACATCAAGATTAACTATGTAACTCTAAATTCTCATAAATGTCATAAAAATCACCTCTGCACTGAACTGACAGGACATAAAAACCGTCCTCACCCCTCTCTGCTTCGGTATTATGAGTCAGAGGAAGGAAAAGCTCGTTGCCATGGCGTCACTTGTCTGAGGTGCATTAAAAAAATATCAGTAGCTCAAATGACTCACTGGATGACTGAATGGGCTGAGCAGAAAAAAAATAAAAACAAAAAAATAAAAAAGCAAAGCTAACAATGACACTGACGCATCACACTCATAGTAACTCCATTAAACCCGACAATCTGTTAAAGTGACGTCACAGCAACTTTTACTAAAAGAACAACGACAAAATAAAATAGTATGGCTGCTTCTTGATGCTCCGTGGCTCAGCCCGTATATGCTTTTTGAGCTTGTTTGTCTCGTGTGAGGGTGTGATTCGTTTCTCACCCCGTCCAACACTAAACTCAAGCTGTGGTAAATCAGAGTATCACAGCCACGCAAATCAGATGGGATTTCTTCTCCGGCCAGCTGTTGTGATCCAAGCCCGCCTTCTCCGTCATTCGGTAGTGTGAGCTTTGGAGCAGCAGTGTGGCTGCTGTACGTTCTCCATCATCAGCCGGAAGGGGTTTCTCCTGCGCCGGCTTGCTTTCCCATCGTGCTCCCCTTTCTTCCGCCCCCGGCGCTTGCCTGAACCGCCGCAACCCGGCTCTGAAGGCAGGGGGGACGCTGCTGCGTTGAGTGGAGGTGGCGGAGGCAAGGCGGACAGCTGTTTCTGTTTCTGTACCTGCTTCTCAAGGTGTTTCTGGATGGCGGAGCCCAGCACGGCAACTTCCACCACCGCACCGTACACCTCCCAGGTCATCCCTTTCTCGTCCCAGCTCACTTCCTGCACTGGTTCCTCACACTTCTCCTCGTCTATTTCCTTACAGTTTTTCACATCCTTACTGTCCTCCCCTACATTTTCTTTCTGGGTTAATTTCTCCACCTCTTTGGGTTCTTCCTTAGTATTCTCTATGAGCGGCTCTCTATTTTCCTCCTCCTTGTCCTCCACTATCTTCTCTTCGATGCTCACCTCCTTCTTTATCTCTGGAAAAGTTGTGGCGACTGGAGTTCTCGGAGTCATAGGCGCTGTAGCAACGGAGCGAAACTCTACCTGCTGACCAACCAGCATCTCAGGGTCTTTTGTTTCTGTGCCCACACCTCTACATTTGCCAAGGGAGCTGGGGAAGTAAAAGGCTTGGTCCCCCTCAGGAGGGGTCATGGGACTGGTGGCCACAGACTGACACTGCACCACCTCCAGGCTCACTTGTGTTCGGATGTTGTGGCAGCCGAAAGGAGCTGGGGATTCAGGGACTGGAGATTTTGGCATGGATGCATCTTTCATGTCCACTCGTGCACCTTTGTGAGCCATGACCTCTGAATTATAGGGTTCAGTGCAAACGTTTGTTTTCCCAGGTAGTTTTTGTGGCTGCTTTGGGCTTGATTTTTCCTGAGCATGATCAGGAGCTACTGTGGAGGCCGTGTCTTTTCTGTCCTCTCTCTTTATATTGCTGATGTTTTCTTCACCTTTATCAGTTTCTTCTATTTTCACCATGTCAGGCTCCACGGTCAGAAAATGTGACTCAGCTTCCTCGTCATTGTTGCCATAGTGAGTGACCAAGATTGTAATGTCTTGATCCATACTCCCCATCCTCTGCTGCTTGCATTGCTGGGTACTGTCCTCAAAGGTCCCCTGGGAATGTGTTACAGCAGTAGCCAGACCACTGGTGGAACTCCCTACAGTTTCATATGAACTCAAGCCCTTAGCACATTTCAAAGATTCGTCGTTTTTTGACACTTCTTCGGTACATTTTGTCGTTGTGCAACTCTTCTTTTGACCAGTCTCCCTTTGCTCCTCCTCCTTTTTCATTTTCTCCTCCTTTTGCCCCGTCCCTCTTCCAACGAGCACTGGGAAAGCCGTGCTTGATGGTGTCTTTGGCGTCATGGGGGATGTGGCGACAGAGCAGAACTCCACTTGTTGACCAATCTGCAGTTCTGCATCATGGGTGCCGGCAGCGGACGCAACAGGACGAGCTCCATGTTTTCCAAAATTGCTTGGGAAAAAGAAGGAATGATCTCCTTCAGGAGGAGTCATGGGGCTGGTGGCAGCCGAGCAGCACTGGACCACTTCAAGGCTCACTTGCGTGCGCATGTGTTGCTGCCCAAAAGGGGCTGGAGAGCGAGGGTCGGAGGGGTCAGGAGCTGATGGCACAGGAACAAAGATGTTCACAACATCTGTTCCGTTTCCTTTGTCAAGAGCCACGTTTTCACCTTCAGCATCTCCTTTACCCTGGTTGTTAGTAGAGACTGTGGCTTCATTTTGCGTAGCTACAGTTTGCAGGGTCACAGGTATGTCATCAGGCTGTGCACAGTCTTTAACTGGCTCAGAGGCCGATGGGTCAGTGCTTTTACTATCGACTCCGCAAAGCTCTGTATCTTTGGATTTTAGAGTTTTCTCACTATTCCCAACAGAGCCGGCATCCATGTGGCGTTTCGACTGACCGTCCTCTGAAGTTGTTGACTCTTGACATGTGCGTAAGGGACATCCCTCAGCGCCGGCGCTGCTGTCTGAGCCTTCAGAAAGTCCTTCATTATTTGTCTTCTCGCAAGGCTGGCGATCCTCCCCGAGAGCTCGCTTCTCGTCCTTTAGGCTTCCCATTCTGTCTCTTCGGTAAGGTGGTGAGATAACCTGAGGGGCATAACACGGCACAGACACACTGTTTGTGCAAACTGTAACCAGAGACCAACCCACGCATGAGCGGAGGAGAAAACAATAGCTTCATCTTTATACAAAAACACATTTTCTGCAATACAGAAATCGTCATGAAATTATTGTTGCTACTTTCTGAAAATGTGGGGGTTATTTTAGCACAATATATACTTTTGGTAAACTCTTTATGTAAACTACTAATATACCATGAATTCCTCTCCCACTGTTTGATTTGATACTAAGCCTTTCAGCTTAAGAAGGCATCAATATACCTCACATTTGAATTCTATTTTAGTTTTATCTCATCACAAAATGCTACCCGCTATGCAGAGGAATCCAAATTTAACCAACTAGATGAAAGAAACAGCAAACGGCTGAAAATGTAGCGCGGAGACCTACCTCAGCAGCAAAGTCCGACCTCTCTGCAACACTTCTTCAGAACTGGGTCAAACATGGCAAAAATCTCAACCCCTTGAGTGAGAGTAACATCTGTCCGTGCATCTCTCCTTCCCCCCCAGTCCGATTGATTCTGAGTGCACTGGCTACAGGTTTGTCTCTAGAAGAATCTATCTTAGGCAATCCTTGCTCTTTCAGGCTGTGGCTGTCTATGGGAGAGGGAAAAAAAAAAGCCTCACATTTCCAGTTTCCCTGGAAACCAGCGTTGAGCTCTGGTAACCGAGTGGTAATGTAATGACAAAATCTGTGCTCTGCTCTCTAGTCGTACGTAAATCAGTGTAATTAACCGCAGGTTCTCACCGCCACACAATGGCAGACAGCAAGCGGCTAGATAAACTTTTGATCTGGGAGAAGTGGCTTTTCACATTAAAGAAGGCACTTGTGATGAGAAGCTCATGTCAAAGGGATTGTGTGAAAGCCAGTGGGATGCAAAAGTGTGTAAATGTGTGTTCAAGTAAAACATTTATCTGTGAATGTTTGCGAGGCCACGTGTTTGCAAGCTCTCAGTGCGATACGAGAAGATTAATTGCAAAAATTCCTGAAAAAGTCATTCACATTGACTAGATATAATATAGATATAGATATAATATGTAAGATATAAGAGGAATTTTCTTCTGCTTCCAAAATATAATAAGACAGAAGAGAATTTCAGCTTGAAGGAGCCTGGAGGAAGCAGTGAAGAGCCTCCCACACAGCAAACCACTTCTAAAACCAAGACTGTCATCCTGTTCACCCTTATCCCTTTATTCCAACATTGCAAGCGGAATCGCTTTGTAATTCTCATAAAGGCTTTATGTCTCATTTTGGATGGATATGTATGTTGGATTAAAAGAAGAAGAAAAAAACCCCTCCTCCGTCTTGGTTTTAGCATAGCTGTGAGCATGGCAGGAACAGCATGTACTGGCAGAAAGGAGGCTCGCTCTCAATTCGAAGGCCACAACCAATCACACACCGGTCCCGAGTTCTGTTGCCTAGCGACGATGTGGCGCGACGGAGGGAGGCTGAGCACGAAGGTAGACAAGCTCTGATCGCACTCCCATCAGGAGCTATCGGCCCGCCAAGGGCCATCTCTTCAGCAATGTGCCGGTAATGAAGACCGTGGTGATTCATTGATGAGTGCTTGCAACAGAGCGAGTGCTTCTGCAGTTAGCAGCGGCGTTAGCTGCACAGTGGGGGCAGCACATGTCGTGAACCTTAGGGGAGAAGTTGTTCTCTGTTTATTTGCCAAAAACAAATGCACATACCCGAATGTGTTATGAAGAATGAAAATCAATACAAGCAGAAAACTGGCAGAAAACACATTTCTTAAAAGATTCCATGCTGGAATGTTCGCTTGTGTGGGGAAAAAAAACACTGCACGTTAAGATCTTCTATCCCACACGTGGTTGGTTGTCTTAAGAGGTCATCGTGGATGATCAGACATTCAGCTAGAACTGTTCATTTGGGCTCCATTTTTTGTCCGAACTCCTTGATGGTGTCCGTGGCCTTGTCGGCAGCTTTTCCGATCACAGCCTGAGTCTGCCTGCTGGCTTCTTGTGCAGCTTTAACAAGTCAAAACATAAAACAAAACAAAAGAAAAACAAAATTGAAAACAGAAGAAACATTCTCAGGAGGTTAAACAAGTCATTATAACAAAATAAATAAAGTTATGCAAAATTTCACTCAACATTTGTTCACGACATAAAACAGAAAGTATCTTGTGAAAGTAGTTGTTTTGTCTGCCAGTTTTCCCACCTGAGCTATGGATTTCTACAGCTCCTCCAGAGTTCATTTTCATAATTGGGAAGTGAAGTATATATTCTCTTCACTTCCCAATTATGAGCGACTTTGCTTGAGTCTGTAATATCAGTACACTACATTGAATTTTGTTGTTGCATTCTCTCAAACTGCATAAAATATAATGGGTAGGAATAATTTTGCAAGGCATAGAATCTAATTCTTAGTATAAAGAAATCATTTCACTTATGCTCCAGTTCTAAAAATTTTTTTTAACAAACTTTTATTTTACTTTCAAGTGACATACAGTAAGTAAATACTAGTTTTATATTAATTCAAGTGACTTTCAATCTGAAGGCTCAAATCGCTCAGTGTAGGAAAGATTTCTTTTTGTATTTTTTTAATTGACGTATGACAAAAACCTGACTTCTTTAAAGTAACTTGCATATTAAAACTATTCTTCATGGCGAAAGCAATGTGCATGTTACCTGTGCTAACGGTTTCTTTGGAGGAGTCTGCCACCTGCTGTACAGCCTCTTGAGCTGCCTGCACTGGAAACACATCACAAGATATATTGGACGTTCACCTCAAAAACAGAAAATGTGTCACGCATTTCACATCTAATACGACACGTTGCTAGATTAGTGCTGTGTGATTGTACCTGCGGTGTCTGTGACCCCCTTTGCAGCCGAGTGGCTCGTTCCTTTCAGGCTCTCGAAGGACTTCTTAAACGAGGCCATGGTTCCTGTCTTTGACTCTGTAGCTTCCACAGATCTGTGTGATCCAAGAGGGACGGGAGGGACTGTTTAAAACAGCCCCCCTTCACACACACCCACCTATTTGAGCCCTAAGCCTGCACGCTCCAGACGGATTAACTGAGATAATCCCCCCGCAACCCCCAAAAAAAGGGCTGGTTCAGACTGGCATCCTAAGAATGACAGCATTCCTGCCAGGGGGCTCGAGCCTACTCAGCAGATTTTCCACATCCACATCAAACCCTCAGACAGGAGTGAGCAAAAAACCCCCCAAAAAACAAACTATGATGCTGAACAATGAGGCAGACAGTCATTTCAAGCAGAGAAAGAATGCAAAGAGAACATTTGTTTTTCAAACTTTTTATTTACAGAGGATTTGTTGTCTGGCTTAACACAGAAACCTTTACAGTGACAAGACCTGCAATTTAAAGCACATATTGATATGACAACCATTATGATTCCAAGACAGAATATACTGACTTTAACTTGTTAAAATCTTTATTACACACAAACACACACGCGCACACGCACACACACAGACATGTACACTCTGTTGGCTTCTAACAGATAGTGTAGTGGAATGATTTCACGAGTAACTATAAAGATACGATGTAAAAAACTCTTACTTCAAAAACAAGCTCATCTCCAAACAAATCCAAAAAAGAAAACAAAAAGAAAACACAAACAGGCATTATCGACATTTAAGAGGATATTATTGTTCTCATATCTGCTTGCAACAGGTCATATTTACTCATTTATTGTTATTTTTTCACTCCCAATGTCTCATTGGAAGTTGATGAACATCTATTGCACATTTCTAGATACATTTACGCACGATTACAAAGTCACAAATCCTGGCTCTGGTCTCATTTCATTGGGAGGGAATCAAGGAAATGAGACCGAGAGGTCGAATCCTACATTTCAATAAATACTTACACCCAGCACATTACATTAATAACATGACATTTACAATATATAATAATATTAAAAGATTTGTCTTGAAGGAAGAACATTTTTCACTGGGAATGCTTGTCTTTTTGTTGGATTTTTTTTTTGCAACAGGGATATAATTGTAATAGTTTCAGCATTTGTCCTTTTATTATTAGAAATGTTATTGTGCTGCTGGTTGGATGATGGTTTGGACTTTTGCATTTATGCCTCTGGCTCGTAATCCTGGCTCTCCTGGCGGAAAAGAAGAACAGGAGATGAGTGTGAGAGATAGACAGGTCCTAATTGTTGCACATAAAGACTTTAACTAGTGGTGTTGCCAAGTCGCTTTTACTGGGAAGTGTGTCTGAGAGTGTATGTACTGTGTGAAAAAAAAAAAAAAAGGACAGTCCAGTAGCTGTTGTTGGGTTTCGCAAACATGAATGAAAGAATCAAAAACAGCAGTCCAGGTATGTTTTTGATAAGGGAATAATATTACAACAAGCGTATGTAACACAAGTTACACATAAAACACAAAAATGTCAATTTTGCATACAACCCTCTAAGTATCTTGGTGTTTTGCTCACAACTGATGGTGGATGGATGGACGGACTGATCAGGGCTTCATTTGCAGTACAACAATTGAAACCCCGTCATGAGAAAGAAGCTCTACTGTGAGGGGGATCTTAAAATGTTGCTGGGAATATATATTATAGGCTCGTTGCCAAGAGTGATGTCACTCTATTGTAACTGAGCTTCTGTGGTCCAGCCAACAGATGGCAGCACAATCCTGCATGAGCACAAGGGGTGAGTTGTGTGAACATTCCCTGTCTGCTTGTAATACACAATGCTCTATTTAGCAAAAAAAAGAAAAAAAACAGTAAATGCACATAAGTGCTGCTGGTTTAAAATTAATGCAACAAGAAAATGATGATGCCCTGAAAAAGGGTTTTAAGGCGACTTTCACTGTGCAGCAGTAAGAATTTGTATTTACAACAACACAGGGAGACCCTCACATTACCCACAATGCATGAAGGCATAGAGCGTCATCGCCACACCCATTGAGACAGAGCTCGCATATCGCTTGTGTAGCAGAAAATGGGGGAGGGGAAAGAGATGAGGAAGAGTGGGAGAAAGAAGAGACGGAGGAGAGCAAGGATGATACATGCTAATGCCTGCAGGAGCCTGTTCTAGGATTCAATTAGAATTTATTATTACTATTTATATATTAACCCATGCAGAAAACAAAATAATAAAAAAAACAGCTGTAAGTAACTGTACTGTAAGATCTTCAAGTCTTATCTAATTTTCCTTATAATTTTTTTTTTAATTCTAACTAAAAATCCCAGAAAATCATGACATATTTACTTGAAACACTATCCATATAATCTGTGTTGTGGGGTATTTACTACTGAGGCTATTTAAAATCTGCTTTCAAAGCCATTGACTCTGCGCAGCCTGTCTTGCCCCTGACAGTCAAATTCCAAAAATAACCATCTGTGTCGGACTCACATCCTGCTTGTATCTATGAACAGAAAGACGACGCACACACACTTCGTTGCTGGTAGGCGGTGGTATAGTCACTGTACTCCATGTACCCTGTGTGACAAATGGCTGGGAAAGTCTTCTGATATTATTCCCAGAAAAAAAAAAAGAACAGCGACCTCAGCGAGGTAGTATTTGAGAGGAAGATAAGTGGAGGGCAAGTGTGGAGGGCTGTTGAAATACAATCCAGCTTGAATGTGAAGCCATGCAAAGCTTGTGGATACTGACGTGCCTCCATCTACTGTAAGTGAATGGACTCGTCCCTGCCTGCGACCCAGTGTTTTACATAACATACAAAAATGCTCTCTGCAGTACAGTCACTGGTTCATGTGAGCATGGTGACATATGACTTTCGAAAGAATAGACATGAGGGAGACATTCAGGCTTATGTTGTGCCGATTACCTGCTGGGACTCATCATATGCCTCCCCTTCTGGCTCCAGCATTGCCTCTCCTTGGCCTTCCATGGCCTCCTGCCCGTACTCCTCAGGCTGCAGAAAAGGTGAGAGAGAGAAATGAGACGGGGAAAAGATCCACAGAAGCAGAAGAAGCTAAACATATTGCTTACGAAGCTACAAGCTTCGACATGTGTTTAAATAGTAAAATGTTCTCTTCATGAAGCCCCGCATCTCTCATTGTGAGATCGATTTCGGTTTCTCTTTAAGATAAGAAAAGTAAAGTAAAGACATGCAACCATTTGGCTGTAAAACACAATGGAAACTAAAACCATGAAAATCTTTACATTTGGCTTGTGTTGTCTTTCACTTAGTTATATAAGTCAGCTCCAATTTCAGATGAAGAACAATGCTTATTTTTTCAGAATATATTAATGCTGTGCATAAATATCACTGGAAGTGTTTTTATTACATTTTAATTGGTTAATATCGAGGTGTTTCTCATCAAAAATTCAGAGATGGCTTAATCATAGCTTCTGTTTTAATTAGCTAGAAATTTATGTCACTAACAAACAAACACTTGGTTAATTAATTACTAAGCTATAAGAGAGGTTAATAGAGGTATGGCTCCTTGTTGTACTTAATGACAACAGTTAAATTTTACAATACTTGTATTTGCATGCTTGACCAAGATGGGTGGTCAAGCATGCAAAACATATGAACACCAGCAAGTGAGTTTTGTCATGTTGATTATGAAAGCAGGTGCTTAGCCTGCCACTTTAGTCTGAATAAATCCATTGAAAACTCTCTTTATTTCCTTTTAAACCACATTTGTAAGGACAATTCATTCATGGGTTGAGCAGCAGTCTTGACTATGCGGATTGCATGCAAATCATCTTTGCTTTTGGCGAAGGCCTCAGTGCAAATGCAAAACTTACGATCACAGGAGTTTACCGTAATGCAAAAAGATCTCAAGGTTAGACTCTGCTACCAGTCGCAATCACATATCTCCTCTCTTTTAGGAACCAAACATTATCTTCTCAGGTGATAACATCCAGTTTGTTGCAGTTGTTTTTTTTTCCCAGAGAAGTCCTCCATGGTGTGAGTTGGAGATGATGAAATGGACTGCCTGCTCACCTCAACCACAGCTTGTCAACCACACTGGCTGACTCGTGTGTTGTGCTGCGAAAACACTTCAACCACCAACTTTTTCAACTCTGCTGCTTTATCCACAAATGCATTTTAATCACGAACGTAGCATTTTAAAGGGAAATAAACAGGTTGTCTGACTGGTTAAAAATCGCAGTCAGGAACTGCAATGGTAGCAAACAATTATTTGTTTGCTCCTACAAACAAATAATTGACCAATCACAAATGTACCCAGTTTTAGTGTAAAAATTCGTAAAATGAACAAAGTTCATCATATCCACAGGCATTACTTGCTGACATAGTCAACCCATAAAGTCTATATTTCATCTATTAAAATAAAATATGAGGAATCATCATATCCAATGTTTGTTTTAGACATTTGTGTAAATGCAATGACACTGTAGCTTTAAAACAAAGTAGATTTTAAATATCTGACTTTGGGTGTTCTTTGAATTGAGAGGGAAAATAATTTCAAAGGGTTTTTGTGTTACTTTATTATTGCAATGCTGCTAGATATGGCCTGAGCAGCTGATGCACATTGTGAAAAACAACACTATTCACAATATGCATCAACTTTTGACCCACCTGCTTTGGCTAGCACTGAAAACAAAGCTAGTGGGTCATACGCCATTTATTTTTAAACCCAGCACTAATCAAGTCAATTAGGCCACAGAGGAAGAACAGGCTGTAATCCTGTGTGCTCTGGCAAGATAGTGTCTTTGCTGTAAATCCACCAATGAGATTAACATGGCCTTAGAGGATGCACCATGGGATACCACCACAAAGACACACCTAATCAAACGGATCACAAATTGTGAAAAAGTGAACGTGATGTAAACTGATTTCAATAACATTTTATGATTGGTTGTATGTATTTCAACATTTCATTCCGATGCTCCCAAAATGTTCATATCATAATTAAAAAGTTGTTTTTCATGTTCTCAAGGTGTAAAGAGAATATTCTACTTTTCATTTTTCTAACTATATAGCCAACCACGTCCCTTACTGTACTGAAACATGCAGAGCATGAACTCCTCAAAACCTTTTAAGGTGTCCATAAGCCAGCAAGACATTAGCAGGATATCCTCTAAGATGAGTTAGTCAGCAAATCTCGGAGATGGATTAGATTAGATTGAGATTAGAGGTACTTTGAACCCATTCATCTCTTCTTACTCTTTGCTATGTACCTCAAAACATTCCTGAAGCTTTTAAAACTTGTAAAAACATCTTTTAAGTCTGTTCATGTGAAAAGGTTTTTGTAAAATTTGTAGTCTCATTATCCATCCTGCAGCTAGTATGACTTACTAATATTTCCTGAACCACTTTTATGAAGAAAAAAAAAATAACTAGCTTTGACAGAAATGTTCAGACACCGTTCTGACAATAAGACATTCTTCTATAATTTGCTGATTTTCAAATGTCCGGCGTAGTTGTTTTAATGTTTTGAATGATTGGTGTGTCAGTGCAGGAAAATTGTTCAATACAGAGTGAACAGTGTAGCAGTCCGCTGTTTTATCACTTGTATGTATCGAGCCACTGAGTGGGCAATTAGAACAAGCTGTCAGATTTATTATATTAGTGAAACGGTGGAGAAAAGACCAGCATTGTGGGATGAGACCGCTTACTGTTTCACAGACAATCTGAATAGTTAGACCAAGTGTGACTTTGATAACAGTGAAAGGTAAAGAAACCACATACGATTACAAAATATATTTGACTCAAATTTCAAAGCTTACATGGAATTAGAACATTGTTTCTGTTTGTTTGTTTTTTTTTCTATGGCAAAACAATTGATATTCTTTGATTTTGAAACAAAAAAATATATAAACTTACTGCAAATGTCTGCTTCTTAAAGTTGTAAGACTAATATTGTGACTGGTGACTGGGTATTCTGCTGAAAATTAGTTACACTTGATCACAATGACTGTAATTGAGGTTAGGCAGCATGATAATCACCATGCTATCGTTATGATTTTGATCTAATCAGCACATCTACTGAGATATTTTACAACATCCTCCCTGGTTAAAGAATAACATATAATTCAACAGCAGCATTAAGTAAACATAGCAACAGAGCTTCAAAAAAAGAACAAAGACAGAAATGCGATAACATTTTGTGAGGTTAATAATGTTCATGGTTTTCTGCATTTGGTTTATTCTGCCTTTTTGCAGTGAAATGTTGCTACTTTTTTAAATAGCTGTTCGTTTTTGTCACCAAACAAATCTGTATTTCAGCTTAGTTAATAACTCTCATTTCTACATTGTGCTTAATGCTAAGGTCTACAAAAAAAGATATCTTGTCTTGCTGATGTCATTTAGTGAGTTCCTTTAAGATCTACGGTTTTATTTTTACTGAACTCTATGCCTGTGTTTAGTTATTCAAATATAACAGGATTTTGTTTTATTCTTTGTGTTTTAAATATCTTTTCTTTCTTTTTTGTCTTGTGATGTCTAGTGAAACAACAGGCCTTGTTCAGATTTCAGATTAAAATTGAACAAACTCTTTTTGTTTTTGTGAAATTAAATGTACTTTTTAAGAGACGCTTGCCTCTGGTAATAGATCTGTGCTTAGATTCTTTTCAACCCATAAACTAACCATGACAAGATTTTAGACTCTGGATGCAGGTCACCATTAGCATCTATGATTACAGCAATTCAGCAACTCTTGGAAAAAAACAAAAAAAACAATCAATGTCTCATATAACGGGGGATTTTTAGAAAGACCCTCTGCACTCACGTTCATGTCAGTTGGGAATTCGTCCTTCTTCACCAGACCAGTGGCAGCAACGATGTTCCCCATCGCTCCGGTGGTCTTCTCAGCCACTGCAGACACACACACACACACACACACACACACGCACATAAATGTAACTGTATCCCGCTAAACCCTACAGATGCACTAAAAGCAAAATGCTGTCCTCTTGTGTTTCATAATTGACCTTCACTTAGCCTGGTAATGAGTGAGCTTTTAAATAATTTAGGTTTTGCTACAATAAGGAAATTATTATTTCTTAGTGTAAGAACGACACTTTTAAAATGAAAGATAAGCAGGGACTCATCTGATTGAAAACAAAAAATCCAATCTTTTGTCCAGTCAGTGAACACACCACACCTAAGCCTTCTTACGCGGTGCTAAAAACAACACTCTTTGGTAATGGAAGAAGGATGATTTAGCTACTTCCTGAAAAATTAAGTCAATGAATCAGAAAAACTGTAAATTATACATTTTTTAAAATTAGAATGTTGACTCCTCCTGCAGTAACAACAAGAGGTAAAACCTTTCCAGACAACATAAGTTGAACATGTTACTGCAACGGTGTTCTGTTTCATCCATTTAAACAGTTCAGTTTTATGTCTGAACTGTCGAATTAGAAAATGTTGGGAATTGTAAAGCCCATAGTGAGTATCAGGGTCTATTTACTCTAGAGGGAATACACACAGAGACGGTTGCAGCTAGCAATGCTAACCATGCTAAATGCAAGTATAAACTCCTAAAGACAGTTTAGGGATAATTTTGTTGAAGGTGAAATCCTATTTAACTGCGGAGCTGTGTAATGACCGCTCTGCCTTACTCACATTGTGTTGCTACCTCTACCTCTAGGACAAATGATTTATGATAGTTCACAGAAAGCCTGCTCCTTTTTGGATCGATGTACTCAAAAAAGATTCATCAGCTTAACAGTTGATCACAAATTGGAGCTATTTTCTCAAACATTTGGTTGGACCTGACTGATATTGATTTTGAGTTGGATCCTGTAAAACCCCCCCAAATAAATAAAAAGTAGTACAAAGAGCCATTTCACTGAGTATTCTGTGAAATGGCTCATATCAACAGTTCAAGATGTGCAAAACAGAAAGAGAAAAGTTACAACTATATAATCTTTCATGTAAAGAAATGTAGTGTAATTCTATCAGAGTTGCTTTGAAACCTATGTTTCATAACCTGATGAATTATGCTGTTTGTACATTTTCATTGATTCAGAAAGAAGCAGCTCTACAGCTTCCAAATGTTTCTGTGAAAGCCATTGTTTTATTACAATAAAACATTTTGCTATTAAGCCCACACAAAGGGGTGAGCTGCACACAATCAGACCCTGTCCACAAAACCTCTCGTCTCTGCATCTCCAGTTAACATGTTATTGGCAGATGGAAACCTCACCTGTGCCCACGCTGTCTTTGGCCTTGGTACCTGAAATATGGAAAGAAGGAAGAAAATTGGTCAGAAAATGAACTCGATTCCTCCGGAAACTCTTTGCTTGTGTCTGCTTGGGTAAAAACATATTTGCTAAACTTTGTCTCAGTAAACTGAACTGAATCGCGTCCAGTTCAGTCTGCATTTCAATTTGTGTCCAGTTGTCGTCAAGACGCATAGCCTGACTAATTGAACGCTTTTCAGTGTTTACTTCCGAGGTTCTTCCACGAGAGTCATGTCCTTACTCTGATTACATCGGAAGTATCACTACCAGACAGAATCAGCTTAAATGAAGTAAAACAGTGCAATTTTTCATCTATTACTCACTGACCGCATGCGATAAATGAGAATCATTAACCTTTTAGGTTTCTCAGTAGTTATATTGGGAAAGGTTATAAAACTTTATAGCCAGTTTAAACTGCAACGCAGCCATTGTTCAAGTCTCTGACCTTTGGTAGACTTCATTCATCTACGCTAAACTCCATCAAGCTATTAAGGCAATCTACTTTGTGCCTACTGATCACTCAGTGGCTGTCATCCTATGTGGTGCTCAGCACACCCTTCTTTTGGCCACTGAGGGCTGAGGAAAGAAAAAATGTGGATGAAGTACAGAGCTGTCTCTACAAAGGTTGAACCTTGAAAGAAAACATATCAAAGTGGTGCAAACATACCATAGCTGTGATTGGAATATCAAGATGATACCGACATGCATGGAAACACATGTAAAATGCAGAGTTATATAAAAACACGCTAAAACAAAATATTGAATTTAGTATTCCCATGCAATAAACCTTATTCAGATATTTTTAAAGAAATGGGAGTGACTCTTTCTATTTGGCTTTTCAGCCTTATCTGACAAGGCCAAATAAATAAAGTTCTCCATGCATTTTTAGTCATCTGCAATATATTACTATTGTATTTAGATATATGTGTTGTAATTTCCCCCCAAATTATTATTATTCCTCATAGAGATACTTAAAAAGTCTTTAAAAGTCACAGTTGCACATGCTAACAATAAAAATAAGATTTCATTAGTGACTCGCCATTCGTTAATGCAAAAATTCTATCTTTTTCTGATATAACATGTGTACTGACAACTCCTTCAGCACAATTAGACTCAGTAAGAGTGAGGACAATTCTAATTTTGCTTTTTCCAGTCAGTGAGGGGTTTTACATAAAGCGTGAAGAAGCAGAGATATGTAAAAAAAAAAAAAAAAACCTAAGAGGAAACAGGTATGTCTTGTTTAGGTTGGAAGAAAATGAGGAGGAGGAGAGAAAGATATAGATCATTACAGGAAGTTGCTCTTTTAAACCGTGGATTTGAAAATATTGTCAACTTTTTGGAAATCAGAGTTGATGAGAAATCGGTCACACAATCTTGAATGGTGGATTTCAAGAAACATTTGCTTTCCACAAAAAAAAAATAAATCTAAAGAGCCATATGCAAAAAATATGCATATGAGTTGCTAAGTGCTTCTGTTGATCAGAAAGTCTATGGACTTTTTAGAAGTAATCTAAAACTCTCCGGCTTCCTGAATTAAACGTAAAATATTGCGCAGTGGGTAATTTTTCATAGCTATTTTTCAAAATAGCTACAAAAATACAGTTCCCTAAATTTACTAATGTCTACAGTAAGACAAGTGTTCAAAACAACTGGAACTCTGACAAATGTGGCAAAACAAGAACTTAAGGTTATTTTACTGCCACACAAATAAAGTAGAGTGGCAAGAAAATCTTAAAAGCCCATCAACAGAGGATGGCAGACCATTCTTTCAGAGTGAGAATATACTGCTACAATAAAAGTTTAATTATATCTAAGGGATTTTGCACATCTTCAGCAAACACTTTTTTACTTTATGACTTCTGTGACTAAAACTATAATTAGTTTCATCAATATTTAAGCACAGAAAAGAATTGCCAAACGTTCATGTAACAGCAATGATTCAGAGAAGCGATACGTAAGTTATTCTATTCTTATGGTAGATATGTGGTATATGAATCAGTGAATTTGCCTGTTTACAGTATGCAACATGAATTGCATACTGCTTCCTCCTTGCCTCTCTCATTTTGCTCAGCTGGCTGGGTGGTCTTCAGTAGCAGCAGCTGTCAAAAGGAAGGTCTCAGATGAATCAAATCGCTGCTTCCCCTCCTCCAAGAGGAGCCTCCAAGCAAACACATGAGCAGTTTTCCAGGGCACCACCAGGCCCAACATGCAGCGACAGAGAAGAAGGAGAAATCGCCCTTTTTTTCCTTGCTGCTCAGTGTGGGAACAATGGAAATGAGTCTGCACATGTTGTGACTGCAGTCTGACGTATTTGGAGTCCTGTTGAAAGTCAGGGGCACTGTGCTAAATGTGCTGGGTAGTAAGATGTCATCTATAGACTGACAAATCTGACAATGTTGGCTAAAAAAGGGCAAGGTTCTCTGAATGCAACAAAAAGAGCTAACCATTGCAGAATAAACAAAACAAGCTGATGAATTTAGAGGGGCAAGGGGTTCATGTGTGAGTGGAAATTTGGGTTTCTTAACAAATGTTCAGCATTTTAGCGAGAAACACTTTGCTGAGTTTCTCTGAGAGACGAGGGCGTAAATCCCATCTAATTATTAGGGGGAACCATAAGCAGGAGAATTTCTTAAGACCAATTTTCGGGGGATCGGTGAAGTTACAGTGAAATGTAATGTAAAATGTGGTTTTAAAAGTTTTTAAACCACATTCAAGCTGCAGGACCAAAAATGACTAGTGAGGCACATCAAACATGTTTTTCTAAGTAAGCAACCTGTTGAGAAGTAAAACTAAAATTCAAATGTTGCTTAGATGCAAGTTTTATTCAGTCTGATTGATCTAATCTCTGCTACACCTTTACAAAAATGTAAGGTTCTAAATAAAAAAGCTTTAATGAGTAACACCTCTTAATAAAATTCCTCATAAACATTGATTTATTGCAAAGGCTCCCAATACAAGTTATGGGCTATTTAATTTATATCTTATTAAATTACTTTATTTTTTAGCCTTTTTTAGTTTTGCCATGTCCTGGATGACTGAGAACCAGCAGGGAGATAGAAACGAATATCTGGAGGGTATTATAACTTAAACGTAACACTTAAAGCACCAGGGTTTATATAGAAAAATATTCAGATTTCATTTTGTGGTTTTAAAGGCTCTACATTGAAGACAGTGAGAAATAAAGACACAGCTTTCTTTTTTTTCCTATCTGTTCTCGGCTCCCACACACAGAGCTGGGTCCACTTGCTCAGCCTCTCCCTCCCGTTTCAAACTCTTCTAATGAACTAAAACTTAAAGACCTAAATATGAATGAGATGTTTGCTACCTTTGACAAAAAAGCTCAAGTTTATGAAAGCAGTGTAGCAGTTTTGCTAATGAGGAAGCTTATCAAGATTCAGCCAAAGTAATGAAACAACAAACTGCAGTCTGATCTTTATTGTTGATGTGTTTCTCCTTATTGAGCAGTGAATGTACATAAAAGGTGTTACATGTCTTTTGTTTTACGCCCCCCCGGGATTTACGCCTATGCTGAGAGACACGGACAAACTGAACGATACTTGTCAGAGTTGGTGCTATTTTTAGCAGCAAAATATCTATAGCGCACTGCTATTCTTACTCCCTGAACTTCATCATATTGTGTCACATTACAGCCATAAATCTCAATGTGTTTTGGTGGGATTTCATGTCACAGCCCAACACAAAGCAGAGCATAGTTGTAAAATGGAAGCAAGCTCAGATTTAGAGATCGGGAGACAAGCGCCGTCGTCCGGGGAAGGCTTGGAATAGAGCTGCTGTTCTTTAACCCCGGCACGCCTCACTTTGGAGGTTTTTCAGGGCTGTATAGCCCTCCTAGCCAAAGAATCCTTTAGGAATCCTCAGTGTGAGTTGGAGAGTGTCTCGCTGATCCTGGATTATAATCCAGTCATTGATAAGCAGAAAATTGTGGATGGATAGTTGTCCTGTCAAAAGATTATCCTTCTTGAGATGTGGGTCTGCAGCTCCCCCAGAGACACCATGGGTCCCTTTTAACTCCTTCGTTTATAAATAATCTCCTTGTTTTTAAAGACATATGGACTCTATTTACTAGCTAGGTGACTTCTGAAGTGAAATGGGTGAACTATTTAAAGCTTTCAGATGAAAGTGGGCCAAACACAAATGTCTGGCATATTTTTTTCTTATCTTTCTTCTTCCAGTTAGCAATTATGCATTTCCTGATGTTGGTCTATCTCATAAAATTCTGATGTATCATGTTGAAAGTTCCAGAACGATTAAAACCTTTGCAGAAAAAGCCAAAGTAGTACCCTAAAATTACAACTTTCTAAATGTATTTAAAATTAATTTAATCAGTCATTACATAGAGCTATGCATCAGTTTTTATTTCCTCTATGATGTTGTGTTTTACATGTAATTTTAAACAGCAACTCTTTGGATTCAAAAGTGGCAGAGAACAAAAAATAACTCAAAAAACAGATCTTAAAAATAAAGGGAGGATCAAGTCTTTCTTACCATAGTTCTGTATGAAAGTACCGTACTTTTCGGACTATAAGCCGCTACTTTTCCCCCACGCTTTGAACCATGCGGCTTATAGCCCAATGCAGCTTTTCTGTGGATTTTTCTTAAACCGCCAAGGGGCTCTTTAGTACGAAGTGAATCATTGGAAGTCAAAATTGGAAATCAAAGAAAAAAAGTGCTAATTTTCATTTGGACAAGCACACACTAGCAGCAGGTATGACTGAGAAATGTCCTCAAACTCACACCCTCTCATCATGGAAACCACATATGAAGAAGTTCATATGATGCAACTTTTAAGTTGAGGGCTATCGATCTGGTAGTACAGGATCAAAATAGAGCCGCTGCAAGTAAGCTCGGTGTGAACGAATCCATGGTTTGGTGTTGAACTTATTAAAAAAAAACAAACGAGAACTGTTCATAGCCTGGTGCGGCTTATAATAAGGTGCGCTCTATAGTCCTGAAAATACAGTATTTACTACATAGCATATGACACTAAAAACATTACTGAAGTTGTGTGCTACATAACAGGTCATATTATGCAGAGATAATTGTTCTTGCAGCAAAATCTTAATAAAAGCTTTTTTTCTTCGTTTTTTTTTTGTTTTTTACTAATGTCAATTATAAATTGATATATTATAATTGACATATTATATATTTTTCATGCTTGTTTAATATTTTGGATTGCATTAGACTAGCTACAAATTTGTAGCTACATTGCAAAAAAAGAGATGCACATACTTGGGCTAATAAATACGAGCGAGGTTATATATATATATATATATATATAGTTATTAAGTTATTATGCAAGTGATATTTTCTCAGATTTTCTTAAATGCTCAATGCAAATGATGGTCAGTATAATTTTCAAGTCATGAACTATTACAGTATGACTCAAATTTTACTGAACAAAGCTCCGCATGAGAACAGTATTTCTTTCAAAAATAAGAAACTAAAAATACACTGTTCCAAATTATTATGCACAGCAGATTTTCTAAACATTTTATGGATTATAAAAAACTGCAAACGGTCATTCTATGAATGTGCAGCATTAAGTGGTCACATGTAGTAAACTCAAAAGCTATTTTAATCAAAAACATCTTAACAGATAGAGTTACATGTTAACATAGGAGCCCTTCTTTGATATCATCTGCACAATTCTTGCATCCATTGAACTTGTGAGTTTGTGGAAAGTTTCTGCTTGAATTTCTTTGCAGGATGTCAGAATATCTTCCCAGAGCTGCTGGTTTGATATGAACTGCATTTCACCCTCAAATCTTCTGCTTGAGAATCTAAAGGTTCTCAATAGGGTCAGAGGTGGATGGTGACCACACCATGAGTTTCTCCCCTTCCTCATTATGCCTTTATCTGTACAAACCCATCTTTGTTCTGAATCAGCCACAAATCTCTTCACTGTACGATAACGCTTCAGTTTTCATTAAATATCTAATGTTTTCATACCTTGTCATATGGCACTACACTATCTGATGATTTTCCTCAGTAGAGATCCTTTCTCTTTCCCATATTGCTTGAAACCTGTGGCCTGCTTAATAATGTGGAACATCCTTCTTAAGTAGATTTCCTTT
>CAEFZY010052490.1:0-21667 GCA_903066815.1 Brachyrhaphis roseni
AGTATTGTCACAAGGTTTTTGTCAAACTCATGTTTATTAACAGGAGAGTCAATAAATCCTATTTAACTAATATTTTTAGTCATTAAAAGTATTTGTAGCCAATCCTGGTATATGTTGACTGTTAGTGGCTGTTTTCTTTTGTCATCAACTGATTTGACAATAAAGACATTTGATGTTTTAGTGTATTCAGAGTGCAGCTTGTTGGGGCAGACAGTAATCTTTGAGTTTTGATTTGCCTCCTGAAAAACTAAAATTCTTCATAAATTCTCTTCTTCTTGGATTCCTATTGGCTCTCTGATCTGATCCCTGATATTTTTACTCTTCCAACAGCTTTAGTCTGTTTCTGCTGTGCTAGACTGATAGATCTTTGCAGAACAAAGAAATAGTGGAAATAATTTCAAGAAGGTGAGAAGTTTGGAGGTGAAGGGGTTAATTATTTTTATTTAAGAATCTTGTGATCGATCATCTCAAAGTTTTCCCAGATGTCAGATTTTTTCCTTATTGCTGGCTCCATTTCAGTCTGGTTTATTTGTTTAGCACATTTTCACAACAATGCAGTTTCAAAGTGCTTTACATAATAAAAAACACACAAATATAAAGTCATAAAATATACCATGATCAGCAATTGAGAAAGAAGGTAACAAACATTACATTTTCATGAGTCCCATCATCAAAATCATTAATACACATGAACTATAAAATGTTCCTCTTATTTCGACCACTGCTGAAGACAAATATTCCTCTGATGCGATCAAATACAATAACCAATGAAGCAGCGACTCATCATGCTTTTATTTTGAAAACCGACACCAAAAATGATGTGCATTCTCAAAAAATGTTGGTCAGAATGTTTGACTATGAAAAAATATTTAACAAAATGTTGATAAATATGCAAATTTATTTATTGGTGTTGAAATTTACTATCAAATATTTGCTATTTATTATACTTTTGGATTAACTGGTTAAAATATAAATAGAAAACAAAATGCGTAAAACAATTCCTGATATACATTAGAAAAACCAGCAAACAGATTTTGGTCAGTTTAAATCTGATTATTTTACAATGTATTTATCTTGTTAATTTCAGATGTGTTTCTGTTTCTTTTGAGGTTTTTCAACTATGTGGCTGGAAGGCTAAAAAACTATGGTGACCATCATACAAAAATAAATATGAAGGCTTTTTGAGTGAAATCCAATTATATTTCATAGAGACTGTCCCTTTCAAGTGGGGAAACATACAGTAAGCCAAACCTGAGAAAGGTGGTTAAAGTTAACAGATTAGCTTTCCAGGGTTGCCTTCAAGAGTTCGAAGGGGTTGGTCCAGGATTTGAACCTGGGACCTCTCACACCCTGAGCAAGAATCAGACCCCTAGACCAACGAGCCACTCATGTCAGCTGTTTTATTCCAAGTGGCTGCTACAAAGAGGCCTCAGCACACAGAGCCAGCACTGAAGCTGATAGTTGAAGAGGCATTGAGGTCCATTGTGACTAATTTCATGCATTAACAGAGTTTGACTGGACATGGACTCCCTTCCAGAACATTCTCACAAGATTGGACTTGTGGGATTGATTTGTATTATTCTATGCTGTATAGAGAGAGTGTATTAAGGTTATTTACCTTAATACACTTATTATCAAAAATACAATGTGCTGTTAAGCACTATTGGTACATTTCCAGTAATGGTTGTGCATTCTCAAATATTTCTATATACTGTACGCAAAAAAATCTCTAAGTTTCTCTTTAAAACAAAATGACATTGTAACTGATGCTGTTATTTGTTTCAAATTATATTAGCCAGTTTTACTCTACCTATATAAAAGTTTAATGAATAAATAAAAAAATACTTTTAATATTCATTATAAACTAATTTTGATACATTGACTGTGCTTGATTTTATAAAGTATGGTTGATTATTGTCTTCAATAATTTAGTGCTTCTTTTGTCTTAGTATTAATTTTGTCTTTTCTACTGCAGTTGTCTTATATTTCTATGAAAATATTTTACGTTCTTCAAAGAACTGGCACTGAATGAGAAATGTTTAGATGTGATGATCGTAGGATCCACAAGGTGGCGGTAATCCAATGACATGAATGAACGACAGTCATAAAATACCAACGAAGAAGAAGAAGAGGATTAAAATGGCGCAAGGCCTGTTTTGTTGAATGTTCGAGAGTTTCTCTAAACGAGTTTATCACCGATCAGTTAACTGCTGCTGAAGAAACATTGACAGAGTTTAAAGAAATCATCGTCCAGTCGGAGGAAGAGATGGATGATCAGCGCAGACTGCTTGATTTCTCCCGGACTCCCCAGATAATCTTACACCGAATAGGTAGGAAACAGCAGCGTTTGGATGCAGGTTAAGGTCTAAATGTCTACACCTTTCTGCATGAGGATCATTTTAGTAAATGTTCTTTTCCCGTATAAATGTTTTGTTAACAGGTAAATGAACGCTGACATCACAATGACGCTGTGAGAATGGCTTATTTATGTAGAGAGAAAATAACCTTTTTTATGGCTCTTCCTCCTTTAAATACTGAGTCTTACTTTTGAAAACAGGAGAAATGTGAACAATGCAGCGCAAGGTCAGTAAAGAAAGCAACATAAACTAATAATAGCGGTGTTAGTAGCTGTAAAATGTAATAATGTGTAATAAATAAATTGTAGTGGTGATTGTTTGTCAAACCAAACATCCTATAAAAGTTCAATCAACAAGCTGCACTGAGGTGATGCTTCATATGCAGGTAAAAGATGTTCAATGTCCAAAAAACTTGAAGATTGCTTTTATAGTTTATTTTCTCCAGTTTGACAAGCAAATAACAAAGATCAAACTTTTCATTAGTGATGTGTTGAGTAATCCAGGAGGATTTTTATGAAGCACGTAAAACAGAGAACTCACCTAAACCCGAGCAGTTAAAGTTTTTATGTATTATCAGAGTAGAGCCGCTGCTCCTCCACATCGAGAGGAGCCAGATGAGGTGTCTCGGGCATCTGGTCAGGATGTCTCCTAGACTTCTCCCTGGTGAGGTGTTCCGGGCACGTCCCACCAGGAGGAGGCCCCGGGGAAGACTCAGGACACACTGGAGGGACTATGTTTCTCAGCTAGCCTGGTAATGCCTTGGGATTCCCCCAGAGGAACTGGAACAAGTGGCTGGGGAGAGGGAAGTCTGGGCCTCCCTTCTGAAGCTGCTACCCCGCACCTGACCCCTGATAAAGCGGAAGAAAATTGATATATTTTTAAATCTGTTCATTTGAGAATTCTCAAAATGTCAGCTGGATTTGTCGACTGATCTGTATCTCTGGCTACGCTTTGAAATTGTTTGAAGTGTTTTTTGCTCATTTCTGTCTTAAATGGTGAATGATTTCTCCTATTTACGTCAGTAAAGTTAACAATTACTCTTTTTCTCTGTTTTCTTGTCCAGATTGCCTGCAGTGTGACGTTTATAACCAGGAGAGGAGATCCACTCTGGACCAGAAGGAGTCAGAACCTCTGGAGGTGAAACAAGAACAGGAAGAGCCAGAAGATCATCAGATAAAAGAAGAGCAGGAGGATCTAGAACACCAGTTGATAAAAGTGGAAGAGAAAGAAGTTTACTGCAGTCAGGGTGAAGAACAGATTGAATTAAAACAGGAGACTGATACCTGCATGGTGGTTCCTGTTGATGAGCAAACACACCACACTGAATCAGAACCAAACAGGAACCAAGACATCTTCCAAGAGCCTGCTGAAGCTGAGAACCAAAATCAGGAAAGAAGAAAACCTTTCTCATGTGTCATCTGTCAAAAGCGTTTCACTTTCAAATCTGTTTTTGATGCTCACATGAGAACTCATACGGGTGAAAAGCCGTTTACATGTGTGACCTGTGGAAATAGCTTTAGTCAAAAGCAGAGTTTAAATAAGCACATGATGATTCACTCGGGTGAAAAGCCGTATTCATGTTTGAACTGTGGAAAAAGTTTTTGTCAAAAATGGGAGTTAACTCAGCACATGAGGATTCACTCTGGTGAAAAGCCGTTTTTATGTGTGACCTGTGGAAATAATTTTAGTCATAAACAGAGTTTAACTCAGCACATGATGATTCACTCGGGTGAAAAGCCGTTTCCATGTCTGAACTGTGGAAAAAGTTTTAGTCAAAAAAAGAAGTTAACTCGGCACATGAAAATTCACGCTAGTGAAAAGCCTTTTTCATGTGTGAACTGTGGAAAAGGTTTTTGTCAAAAATGGGAGTTAACTCAGCACATGATGATTCACACTGGTGAAAAGCCTTTTTCATGTGGGAACTGTGGAAAAAGTTTTAGACAAAAAAAGAAGTTAACTCTGCACATGATGATTCACACTGGTGAAAAGCCATTTTCATGTGGGAACTGTGGAAAACGTTTTTGTGAAAAACGGGAGTTGAATCAGCACTTGATGATTCACACGGGTAAAAAACCGTTTTCATGTCTGAAATGTGGAAAAAGTTTTAGTCACAAAGTTAGTTTAACTCGGCACATGAGGCGTCACACATGTGAAAAGCCGTAGAAGTATATACATACGTACATATCCTATGTTGAGGTTCATTATAGAATTGATTCGGTTAAAAACTAGAATGAAAGACTGGAGGNAAGCTGAAAATTGTTGTATTTGTTAAATGGGATCATTTGTATACTTGGAGATGTGCAACCATGAGACATTTTCCTTCAGAGATGCTTTATTTTATTTTTTTAATATTCTGTTCTTTGTTGTTTTTTTGCATATTCTGTATCAAAAACAATAATAATAAACTGTATGTTATTGTATTAACACGCTGTTTATGTCAAACTGTATGTTGTGTGTGTACAACGTGAAGAGCAGAGGGCTCAGCACAGAGCCCTGAGGAGAGCCAGTACTGATGCTGATAGATGAAGAGGCCTGGGGGCCCACTGACTATTTCATGCATTAACAGAGTTTGACCGGACATGGACTCCCTTCCAGAACATTCTCACAAGACTTGAGGGATTGATTTGTATTGTTTGTTGTTCCTGCTTCAGTTAACATTCATCCTAACCTGTTATTTTCAGCTTCAAGCAGGGATGTTTCTGGATTGTGGCATGCCGCCAGGGAGTCACATGATGACGTAGTGATGTCATCAGAACGTACTAAATTGAGTATTGTATTTTTGTTTACAAGTTTGTTTTTTAGTTATTTTATCTAATTATTATTATTTTGCATACTTTAAGAGTTTATTTGAGTTAGAAGTAATTGCTTAGTTTTTTATTTTTGGCTTGTTTGGACTTTCTGTGGGCGGAGCCTGTGTTTTTAAAAGCAGGGCTCTGCTCCACAGGGAGTCAGTCTGTGGCTGGACTCCTGAGAAGTCACATTGAAGGTGATGGACTCTTACAATGAAGGTAGTGCTGTTTGGCTGATTTTAACCTACCTTGGATGACCTTCGTATATATTCTGCACCTGCCATCTTTGTTCACCTGAAGAAAATCTTAATAAATTTCACTAAAGTGATCTCTGGCCTTGGCCAGTCATTTATGTTTCACCAAGTCATAATTAGGCCTATCAGGATAACAAATTTCCTGAGCGATTAATTGTCTCAAAAATAATTGCGATAAACGATAATATTGTTTGAAGACCTTTTTACACTGATTTAACGGAAATGACGTTATAATGCATGCGATTTCCTGCCAAAGATAGATACACTTTATTTTCAAAAGAACACTTAACACTGGAACTGATAAACATAATACACAAAACAACCAAAAATAAACAACATAAAGCCAAAGTTCAAATAAATAAATAGGTTTCCCCGGCTGGGGGAGTTAACGCAGCCTGTTGAATGTGACAGGTAGCCAATCAGGAAACGCGAATTCCCTTCGCGCTTTCTGAGGGGAAATTACGGAGGGGAATCCCAAACAGCTGACAACCCGAAGTCCAGCAGACATTGGAGATGATATGTGGAAACAACATTAATGTTTATTCAACATTTTGTGCAAAAGTATAGAAATGAGAAGTGGAGGAGTTGGAGCGAAATTGCTACTGCAGTTGATAAACCCGGTAACTTTTCAGCTGTTCTTTGTTAACGTGACATAAATAGGTTATAATGATTTTCATTCAGTCAGGATTGACTCTAGCCACATGCATTGCAGTAAAGCATTGATTAATGCCTGGTTTTAAAATTAGTTAAGTGGACTTGTAGTCATTATTTTGTTCCCATTGTTGGACACCACACGGCACCGAACCCGATCCAACCGTTATACCTTGGATTTCTGTCGGCTAATGTTTTGAAAATGGGCTGACAATCGGCCGACAACTCCAAGATCGTGTAGTGTGCTAAGGAAATGAGGAAGGGAGGATCAGTGGAGAGCACCAGAGTTGAGCTTTTTTCATTCAGTGTCATCGACAGAGAGACAAAAAGGCCGGAAGAATCGATAAAGACGATAATTAAAATGAGGTCGATAGTTTTAATTTATCATGCGATTAATTTATTTATTGTTTATTGCGACAGGCCTAGTCATTGTAGAACCCATCACAACCTAAAATCACTCATCAGTAAACTAAAAAATGTCGTCAGTATTCTTCAGTCAATAAAAACATGAAAAACGTTCTCAGATAGACCACAGAAAGGACACTCATTTAAAATCCCTGGACTAATAACCGATAAAAACAAGTTTGTAGCAATGGTGCTGTGTAGGATCCTCCATTGGAGATCACCAGTCCATTTCTTTATAGGAGGTGTGTAGAGAGTACTTCACGAGGGGTTTGTCCTCCCAGTCGGTCCGCCCACACGCTCATGGCTCTATTCTGCAGAGTTCTTTTATTCAGGACTTTGACACAGTTTCTGTAGAGTATTTTTGGACTTGTACTCTGAAGGCTCATCTGTGAATCTTTGCTGGATAGCAGAGGACCACTGTCCTTTGTGAAGCAGGTGTTCAGTGTCAAATCAGGGACCGGGTCTGTCGGGTCCGGTGAAACCTCTTTGTTGTGGAGCAGTTGCAGGAGACGCCTCTCCCCAGCCATCATCCTCTCTTTCACCAGGCCCTTGAAGCACCGCACAAGTCTAGCAGACTGGACCCCAAGCAGAGAAGCAACTGCCTGGGTGTTGGAAAAGTCCGGTCCGGCTGTCTCCACCAGATGTTTCAATGTTGTCATCTTGGACCTGCACAGCGCCTCCGACAGTCCCGGTATTGCACTGCAACACACATCCAGTCTGGACCCACAGACCAAAGGCTCATCTAATAGTCCAGAGGTTAATGCTCCCGGCTGGCAGCAGGGGCGACCCGGGTTCGTTTCCCGGCTCCGACCACACCACATTTCGTTGCTTGTACTTGTGACAGTGCACTGACAATAAAGTTGAATTATTAGTATTATTATTAAAAGCCAATGCAGAGAGTGATGCTCCTGTGAACAACATAGTTTCAATAGACCACAGGATTTAAAAACACCCTGATAAAACTGAGGCAACCCCTTTAACTTTAAAAGACTAAAATCAGTCAAAAATAGACCAGCATCCAACCCCAAAAGATTAACACGTCTGAGAATGCAGCTGGCCACATCCCTCCACACAGGGGATCCTGTCAGGAACTTTAGAAGGAACTGTAAACAAAATGTAGCTGTTCTGGTGGACAAGGCCCTGGCCCTACTCCTCTCTTGGTGAAAACAAGAGACTGTGGCACCCAATGCAGACCGGTTCAGAAGAAAACCATCTCTGATTGAATGTTTGCAAGTAAACCAGATAATGGGTCTAGAGCAGAGAGCTTGCGCCACAGCTGTGATGCAACAAAGTTGTTTAAATCCAGCACCCTTCCCCGGTATGACATTTGTGAGTGCAGCCATTTCCACTTTGACAACTTATTTAAAATGTTTTGCTCAATGTTTTCCCAGGTCTTACACACAATATTTTTACTGCTTAAAAACACACCAAAAATATTTAAAACCGTCTTTCTTCCTTAAAAGACCTTGAGGGAGAACTGGGAGTCTAGCAGACCACTCGCCTACGACCAGGGCTTCACACGTTCCCAAGTTCACCCCCACAGCAGACAGGACAGAAAACTTTTCTGTAATCTTGGTTAAAACACTGACATCTTGCTGATCTTTTATAACAACAACATCGTCAGCATAGGCAGGTAAAACCATATTGTTCTTAAAACCAGGTAAAACCAGCCCATGAACACTCGAGCGTATTTTCTGAAGGAGGGGTTCCAGGGAGAGTGCGTAGAGCATCCCTGAGAGCACGCAGCCCTGTTGAACGCCTCTACGCACCCTAATAGGAGCACACAGGCTACCTTTGATCTTTAGCACACTCTCAATGTCACTGTACAGTACCTGGATCTTGGCAATAAGACCATCGCTGAACCCGAACCCCCTCATGGTTTCCCAGAGGAAGCCGCAGTCAAATGCCTTTTCTTGATCTAGTGAAATCAAGCCAGTTTGTAGACCCAATGAACCGGAGACCTCCAAAACGTCCCGAATTAGGTAGATGTTATTTACCATGGACCTGCTGGCGATGCAATAGGTCTGATCCCGGTGGATGACCTGCTCCATAGCCTTTCCTAGCCTAGTGTCCAGGGCCTTGTAAAGGATCTTGTAGTCGGTGCAGAGGAGGGACACAGGGAACCAGTTCCTGATGTCCTGCAGGTTTCATTTTTTGGGCAGCAAGGTGATGACTGCCCTGTGACAGGACAAGGGGAGTGGACCAATGAGCAGACTGTCGTTGTAGACGTCAAGCAGGTCTTGGGCCAGAATGTCCCCGTAGGCCTTGCAGAACTCAACCGTGAACCCGTCAATGCCTGGGGACTTCTGGCCCTGCATGCTGTGTGGAGCTCCTGAAGTCCCAGGCGGCGCTCCAGTTTGGTGTTGGTGTCCTTAGAGACCTGGGGTAGTTTGTTGCAGAAGTCCTGGAACAGTTCCTCGTTCTCTTTGTATTCACTGTGGAACAGAGAACAGTAAAACTCCACAGCCCTCCTCCTGATCTGCCCTGGTTCACTCAGTTGCTGCCCTGTGTCCGACAGCAAAGGGTGGATAAGTAATGGTAATGTCACGAGTGACATTGACAGTGTGCTGCTGACTCAGCAGTTTTATTTGAACTTTCCCATAGTTTCAGCACTGTCTCAGACAGGTAAAATCAGACTTCCTCTGCCTAATACCAGTCCAAAAATAACTTAAAGTCTATTTAATACTTGATCATGAATTAAAGCTGCGATAAAATGCCAGTAAGTGCTTCTAGGCAAAATGTTTCTAATAAAAACACTACCTAAAAGCAATGAGAGTCGTAAAAGCCACCGGTAAGATCTGGCATGTTTTAAACACTTTAAAATGGTGTTTAAAACAATAAAAGCGATTGGGTTTTCCTTAATGTGGGACTATGCGTACTGCCTGGAGCCTGCGTACATCCTCCTCCTTTTATGTGAGACCTGTGGGAAATGTTTTAATCAAACAGATAGTTTAACTCGGCACATGACGATTCACACAGTTGAAAAGCCATAGAAGTATTTCTTTATGTATGTCATGTGTTACAATTCACTATAACAATCATTTGTATAAAATCTAAAAGTATGGACTGCAGTTTTTTCCTGTCTATAAAGTGGAGAAAATGTTTAATTTGCTAAGTTGTTTATTGAGATAATTTGGATCTTGAAATTTGAATACTTGCAGATGTGCAAACCTGAAATATTTTCCTTTATTTTTTGCTGGAATATTCTGCAGCTAAAAAAAAAGTACCGTTACCAACTGGAAATCTGTGGAGCCTCGAAACCACAGATCTCAGCCGGCTGGTGAGAGAAAAAGTAGATCTTGTTCTCAAAAAGTATAAGCACCCCTGCCGTAGTACTTACTTGACTAGATTGATTTTGCATACAGAAATAGACATCATAGATTGAAAATATTAGATTCTTAGACTAACATGATTACTCAGCATTTTTGTTTGCATCATTATTGTTTAGAGTGTATTAATAAACATGGTTATTTTATTTGAAAGGTTACATGAATGTTTATCTATTTATTTTACATTATTTTACATTGTCTCCCCACAAAATCATCTTTCTGATCATTAGAAAGATACAACTGATAAAAATTGAAAGAAAAAGACATAAAGATAAAAAAAAGATATGAAGGCTAAATAAATACAGCAAATAGTGGATGAATATTCACTATGTACTGCATGTATCCTGTGTCTTTTACATTACTGTCACTGCCTCAGTTAAAAGAGAGTTCCCACTCCGTAAACAGGTGACCCGTTCCACAAAGTGTGGCCTATGTTCAGTCCACTGATGCCATCTTTTAGTAAGATCTTACTAAAGATGATCATCTTACTACAGACAAGCAAGACCAAGTGTTGTGCTTGGCAGAACAGGCAGAAGTTCGTCCAGGATGTACATTTGTTCATAATAAATTTTCACCTGACTTTGCCTCATTGATAAAATAACTAAGTGAGGTTGGCACATTAAGATAAAGTCATCTGCATGATGTGGCATTTAAAAATATCTTTTAAATATTCTTGCAGTCTGCACTGATCATCCATCTAAAACGATTCTAGAGACACTTGCAATCATGCCTCTTTATTATACGTTATGCATGTGATTATTTTTATTTTTTTGTATGTATAAATAGATTAGATTAGATTAGATTAGATTAGATTAGTGTAAATTAGTTAACGTAGTGTCCCACTGGCAACAATAAATCCTGAATATAAAACCGACATTTAACTAACATAACCAGCATAAAATGTAATAATTCCAAAATAACAGGAATAATTACAACTCGCACTTACCGTATTTTCCACACTATAAGGTCCACCTAAACACCTTCAATTTTCTCAAAAGCTGACAGTGCGCCTTATAATCCAGTGCGCCTTATAATCCAGTGCGCCTTATATATGGACCAATATTGAGCCACAACAGGTCTCGCAACTACGGTAAGCAGCCGCCGACTTTATTTTCCCCCGTAGAAGAAGAAGCGCGCGGTGCATGCTGGGATATATGACTGCGCGAAGCGTGCCGTTTCATTTCCATTTGTGTTTGTGTAAAGACCCCAAAATGGCTCCTATTAAGAGACGCGCTTACGACGCAGAGTTAAACTCGGTCCTCGAGGGCCGGCGTCCTGCATGTTTAAGTGCTTCTAGGTAAAATGTTTCAAATAAAAACACTACCTAAAAGCAACGAGAGAGTCGTAAAAGCCACCGGTAAGATCTGGCATGTTTTAAACACTTTAAAATCATTCTTATTCAGCGTTATTCATTTATGCATTATAACAAGGAATCATCACACAAAGTTTTAATGTTCCAGAATCTTATTGTAGCACTCAACATTATAATATTGTGCTTTTCATGCTTCTTGGGATTTATTTGAACATTGTTACTTCTGCAAAAGCACAGGAGGGGACCAGTGAAAAGGTCAACTTGCAGTCTCAATGCTCTCGGTGTTACCTCTCACAGCTGCAGCCTATAAGGAAAGAAACTCTTGATGGGGAACTGAGGGAAGTTGACACCCCACCCACTTAAAAATTTCCCGCAAATAGACTGCGTGGTTAGAGGGTATAATCTTAAATTTAAAAGGCAAGAAAGATCAGACTGGAGAAAATGCCCAGTATTGTAAAAAGATTAGATGGTGATGGTTTGTATCAAATTTTCTACATAAAGACACATCCTCTGAGCTGCTGGCGTGACGTTCATATCTCTGACATCTTTTGGGTTGAAAATGGGGATGCAAATATCAGCAGGCCTCGGAATTTGCTTTGCCAAAATATGCATCCCCTGCTAACTCAGATAAATAGAGAGTTGAAAAGGATGTAAACTTTTCTACATCATTAAATACTCTGAGCTAATGGCATAAGTTTCTTATCAGTACAATAATATTTTGGGGAAAAGAGACAAGATGCAGATATTGACAGGCTCAACATCCAAATTGTCAAAATATGCCTCATCTAGCTAACATGGAAAAATTAATAGTTAAGATTAAAATTAAATTTTCTACATCATCACACCAGTTCTCTGAGCTACTGGTATGAGTTTGTATACAGGAATTAAATGATGTCATTCAGGAAAGGTGTCTTAGTCAAAGCAGAATTTTTTCCATTTTAACATGGTTTTTATTCACATTTATGCTGCTATAACCAGTGCAGAGAAAAAGTGTTGTTTTTTTGTTTGTTTTCTTTAATTGGGGATTGGTTGGGAGATTGTGGGTCTGAGGATTGTGTTTTTATAGGTGGGGATTTTAATTGTACTGAAAGAGTTTTTACACCGTAATCATGCAGAGCCGCGTCGGCGGCCCAACATGCTCTGCGGCAGCTGGTCTCGTCTCATGGCCTGGTGGATGTATGAAGTTGGATGCATGCAGGCTCCAGGTAAAACACATGGTCACATTAAGGAAAACTGAATCTCTTTATCTTGTCCTGATCGTATGTATTGTTTTAAATACCTTTTTAACGTGTTTAAAACATGCCAGATTTTCCCGGTGGCTTTTACAGATCACTCGTTGCTTGATGCTGCTCTGATTTTAACTTTAAACATTTTAGCTTTTTAAAGTTTGGTTAGTGCTTTTAGATCATGTGCTTTTTTTCTTTAAAACTGCACAGATCAAAAACACATAATTCTCTTCATTGGCTTTTAGAGGAATCATTAGTCTGTGAAGCGTTACTGAACGTCTGTGACAGCACGGTGCCGGGTCTGATGGAGCACGTTGTGCAGATCCGGGACGGTGAGCTTAAGGGCGAGACAGCAGGCTCAAAACGTGGAAGTGGCAGCTATAGCGGCACTTCTGGTGATAGTTACCAAAAGCTGCTGCGACCTGCTAGTGACCTGTTGTGGCAGGTCACCGGCAGGTCGTGGCAGCCATGGAGGCTTGTAGCAGCTGTCATTGAAAGTGCTGCAATAGCTGCCACTGCCATGATTTTAGCTCTGCCCTGCTCCTTGTAAACTCACATTTATTCTGACATCTCTATAAATGTTGCTTTTAATGCATTGTTTATCTGTATTTGCTACTGCTTTATGTGAAAATTATACTTTAACCCTCAGATTGGAACAGTTTTAACTTTATAACTAACTTTTTCACAGCTTCATTTTGGTTTGTCTAAAAGAAGATAAATTGAATCTAGGAACATATTAGCTACACTCCTGACTGTCCTGTGAAATGTTGTTGCTGTTTTGGGGAAGTGTCTGGGTTTTGCTGCATCCGTAGTGGGGGAACCGTATCTGGTGGGGAAACGCGAATCACAGTTGTGTATCACTTTATGTTGGTCTTTCATGTGAATTCCAATGAATCTGATTTACGTTTGTAGTTGTAATATGACAAAATATGGAAACAAAACATTTGGTATTAATACTTTTGCAGGCCACTGGAAGCCAATGAAGAGCAAGGCTACTAAAGAAACCAGCATAAGATAATAGTGATATTAGTAGTTGTAAAATGTAATGATAATTTGTAATAAATAAATTCCTAAAAATAACGTACTTTCAAATAATAATAATGACTAAAAAAACTAAAATAACAATGAATAATAAAATAAGTAATTTCCTAATACATAAAAAATACTACAAAATACGAAATAATTGTAAAAATATTGGGTCGTTTGAAATTTCTCCAAAATACGTCGGCTGAATATATCAACTGATGTGGGTCTGTCTGCCTGCACTCTTGAATTCTGAGATTATTTCTGTCTTAAATGAAGAAAGCCTTTTTCTCATTTACTTCAATAAAGTTAAGTATTCCTCTTTTCTCTGTTTTCTTGTGCAGAGGAAGAGCTAGGTATCCAGGAGAGGAGCTCAATTCTGGACCAGGAGGAGCTAAAACCTCTGCAGGTGAAACAAGAAGAGGAAGAGCAAGAAGTTCATCAGATAAAGAGCAGGAGGATCTAGATTATCTGCAGACAAAAGTGGAAGAGGACAAAGTCTATTCCAGTCAGGGCAAAGAAAAGCATGCAGTAAAAAAGGAGACTGATGCATATTATGAGCAAACATACCAGACTGAATCAGAACCAAATAAGACCCAAGTGATCTTTCAGGATGTTGCAGAGCCTGAGAACCAAAATCAGGAAAGAATCAGCACTAGAGACTTTGAGACAAAGAGAGATCCATCAAGAAACCAGACAACATGGTGACAGTTCAAACAAAAAGGTCATGAAAACTTTCCTCAGAATAGTGACTTGACTACAAAGATATGTGAGAGGCCTTTCAGCCTAAAACCTAAATTAAAAAAATTAGACTTCTTGAAAAGATGAGAGAATAGGCTTTCTGGCAAATTCCATTCTAATGTAAAATACGTCAGATTAGTGGATAAAATGTATTTCAAATCGCAAAATTTTGATAGTTTTGGAGACTGAAAATATTAAATTCCAGTATTTATGTTAAATTCCTTAACATAATTATTGTAATGTCTCTTTTCAAAAGAGAAAATGCTTTCAGAAAACATGGGATTAATGAATTTTCTTTAAATTTAGGTCACTCAATCATTCCAACAGACACAACTATCCATCCTTGAAAATTTGAAAACATTTGCTCTTTATTTACCAAAGTCATGGGTGGGAAACCAAATCTTTCAGCTGTTTGAAATAATCTGTTTCCCATGGTAATTAATTAACATGGTAATTAATTCATTTTCCAGCAAGTTGTGTTTACTCCTCTCATCTTGGACAACAAATCCTGTAAATTTGGGAACGTTTGCTTTTTATTTGCCAAAGTTACATTTGGGGAACCAAATATTTCAGCTGTCTAAAATAATCTGTTCCCCCTTCATAAAATGGGAACTGATTCTTTTTTCAGAAACTCCTTAATTGTATTTATTCTTCTCATCAAGACCAATAAATCCTGTAGATGTGGAAACATTGGCTCTTTATTTGCCAAAGTTACCGGGGGGAACAAAATATTTCAGTTGTTGAAATAATCTGTTCTCCCTCCGTAACTAATTCTGCTTTCAAAAACTCCTTTGAAGGGTGGAAGTGCGAGTTTTGGGCCCGGGCCAGAGTGTGTGCACTGCGTAGCATGAAATTTAGCAATGCTATTGTTGTCAAATGTCACTGCTATAAATATAAATGTATATTTATAGCAGTGATCTATATGACAACTAAAATGAAAGATGGAGATCAGTCTGAGGGCAGGAGGCCCTGGAAAACAGAGAAGTGATCAAAAGATATATTGACAGTCAACATTGTATATAATATTATTATGTTGTAATGTTTCTAGTAAATATAAGTGAATATGTAAGTATTAATTTATAAACATCACAGCTCTTAATAAAGTACTCTATGTTTCACATCATGGATACTCAACAGAATTGATGCTTGAGGCGCATCATCATTGAAATATGAAGTCTGGGAGGCTTTTCCCTCTAAAGAGGCAAGCCGGAGCACCCGGAGAGAAGCTAAAAATAATTTAGAAAGGTAACACAAACACACAAGACAAACAACCAAACACACTCGCACACACACACAAGGGGCAATTTAGAGAGACCAATTAAGGCGGTGGATGCTTTTGTATGGTATTGTCAAACCGGAGCACCCGGAGAGAACCTAAGTTAGAAAGTCTATCCGTCCCTCTATCCGTCCATCCCTCTATCCGCCCATTCCTCCATCCTTCTGTCTGCCCATCCCTCCCGCACCCATTCCCCTATCCATCCTTCCTCCCCCTCCATTAAAATTACTTCCACCATCCGCTCTTTGGTTGGTTTCTGCCTTTTACTCCGTCTTTCATCTTGTTGCCCCCATTAATATTTGAGTCTGCTCCAAAGTTTAAATGTTTGATTATCGACTTAGGACTTAACTGCAACTGATTGTTGTTTATTTCACGGCAATCTGTTGAATCATCTGCAGATGTTTTGTTTTCAGACATGTCCTCTGCTGTGGGGTAGAAGCTGTCTCTTCTTTGGGAGGAATCTGTTGACTCATCATTCTCTGAATGATGTAGAAATCGTCTTGGTTCAGGTGTTAGTCTTACTGGGGTTTTTGGATGTTTCTCGTTGGAATCTGTTGACTCATCATTCTCTGAATGATGTAGAAATGATGTTGGTTTAGGTGTTAGTCTTACTGGAGGTTTTGGATGTTTCTCGTTGGAATCTGTTGACTCATCATTCTCTGAATGATGTAGAAATGGTGTTGGTTTAGGTGTTAGTCTTACTGGGGGTTTTGGCTGTTTCTGGTTGGAATCTATTGACTTATTTTCTGGATGGTGTAGAAATGCTGTTGGTTCAGGTGTTAGACTTACTGGGGATTTTGGATGTACCTGGAAGGGATCTGTTGACTCGTCAGTGAGGCTGTGCTCATCATCTGTCTCACTTGAAGACGACCCTGAAAATTTTTCTGGTTTCCTGATTGCAGCAGTGTTTCCTGTTGAAGTCAAATTCTCTACTGGAGAAGTTTTTGATGTCATTGGGTCATAAAGAGGTTTAAGGTCCCCCAGAAATTTCTCAATTTCTGGTTTGAAGGTCTTATATTCCTTAAAGAGATAATTGATTTTAGTCTTAAAATAATTCAAGTGTTTGGTCAGCTTCTGTTCTTGCTTTTCCTGTTTTGAAAGTGAGGTAAACATTACTTTGGTCCCAAGTTTTACTTTTGGTTTCAGTTCTTTAATCTTCCTCAGCTGCTCATCCTCAGCCTTCTCCAGATCTTTGATCTTCTTCTCCATGTCTTTGCAAATAGCCTCCCAGGAAATTTGATCCGAAACTCTGTCTGATAAGGTCTGAATCACCGTTTCTAACTCTTTGTCGAGGTCTGAGAGCCTCCGTTTCTCATCTACTGCGCAGAGAAACTGGTATTTCAACATGGGCACATTGATAATTTGTTGTCTCAACCTTTTGATCATCTCCACTAGTTTCTCGTTCTTTTTGACTACTTCGTTCACTTCTTCCTGTTCCGCCGCTACTTTCTGCTTCACAGTGGCCAGGTCGTATGTTTTTAATTTCTGCCTGATCTCCTTAAAGTAGTTGTCCTGAAGGGACATCATCTCATTGCTTTCCCTTTCCATCTCTGTGCACTCATCAAATAGTTTAGTTTGTTGTGCAAGTTGTCGTGACAAGATACCAATGTTTTTTTTTAACTCTTTGTTAAGAAATGTCAGCCTTTCCTGCTGTTGTTGCGCAGCCCTGGTCAAAGATGTCATCACAGGTTCCTCAAGTAGTTGTTCGTTCATTTTTTTCATTACATCAAAAAGCAGATCTCTCCTTTTGCATAGATTGTCCAGTCTGTCTCTCTCATCAATCCAGATGTCAGATTCCAAATTCAGCCTATAGAGCCGTCTTTCGCATTCTTTGAAAAAACCGCTTTCAGCTTTCTCCAGTCTTTTCCGATCTCGAAAACGTCTTCTGCGGTCTGTGGCGCTCTCGAGTTCTTTGTTGAGTTTCAAGAGCTTCTGGAGCGCCCTTCTGTTCCTATTGCGGACTCTTTCAGCGTCAAAAGAAGCAGCTGCAGCTTTCTTCTTCTCAGATTTTCCCATTTTCTTGGGGGGAAAAGCCAAAAATGTCAGAGCAAAACAAAATGTAGATCATACAGCTTCAAAGCCAAAAGCAAAATGGAGAGAATTCCCATGACTCATAGCCCTTTGAGGCTATGACATCAAAAGGTGCCCTTGGTGACATCATCAGCCAATGTTTGTGACATCATTGTTGTAATGTAATAACCTCCCAGGGCTCTTTTTATTAATCATTGTTTGAGTGACTTTTAAAAGTGACCTGAAAGCTGCATTTCCCTCACTGACTGAAGCACTTTGGGACCAACAAGTCTTCACTTTATTCCGTAACACGAGGCAGCAGAAATCTAACGTCTCCAATTTTCCACAGGAATGTTTGTGAAATTAAATTTAGATTATTTTTTTATTATTTTATTTTTTTGTTGAACAGACTCCAAGTAATCACTGAAAATCAAATAAAAACACAGAATGCCATCCCAGTTTAGAGACAGCGATTCTAGAAAATGCGAGAGCATGGAGGGATTTTTATACCGGAAAAGTACATGTTGCCATGGAGATTCAGTTTGGCAACGCGTTAAAAATTAGTTGCATTCTGAACTGATTCAAGGATTTTTTTTATTGTCATACCAGTTTTGTTTGTTTGTGGTATGAAATTCAGACTCAGATCCCAGATTAAGAAATATAATAGTAAACGTGTGTGTGTGTGTAAATAGTTTAAAAGGTGAGATGAAGCTGAATTAAGTGCAGCTCGAGTTCAGCAGTCTGACAGCTGATGGGTAGAATCTGTTTCTTAGCCTGGTGGTCTTGTTCTGGATGCTCTGGAATAGTCTATGTGCAGGATGGGTGGAGTCCTTCATTTTGTGGAGCACCGTCCTCCTGCATTAGGATGCGTGCAGGTCTGATGTTTTGGGAAGACTTCTCCGCACAGTCCACTGTGCAGCTTTAACCATCATCTGCAGGTTTAGAGAATACTCTCCACCACACAGCAATAGAAGCTCCTCAGGACTGTTGTTGGGGCTCGTAGCCTTACGGGGCTTGATTTCCTGGAGGGTCTGCCTCACATCTGCTGTGGTCACACAGAGATGGTGGTATAAGTCTAGTGCTGAGGGGGGTGTTAGGATCTTCAAAGTGAGCATAGAACTTATTGAGTGCATCTGGCAGTGAGCATCCTTGCTGTTGTCGTTTGTAATGCAGTTGAAGCCCCTCCACATGCTCTGGGGGTCGTTGGTGGTGAAGTGACCTTCAGTTTTCTGGCCGTATGTGGCTTTGGTCCTGACAAGTTCTTTTCTCATTTCCCAGAGTGCTGATACCTTACCTGTCCTGAACGCAGCGTCTCTCGCTTTCAGCATCCCTCTCACCTCAGCATTCAGCCAGGGTTTCTGGTTCAGCTAGCTGGCTACTGGCACACTTGGAGATGAAGATGAGAACAGAGGAGCTAATGCGGTGAGCTAATGAGCTTGTCATTCACATGTTTTGTCATTTTCCATCAATATCTGCCTATTTAAATTCCTTAATGTGCGTACTTGTAAAAGTGTTCTTTTCATGGGTTATCTGCACTGAGATGCTCAGATTTCAAACCACTGTGATCAGTGTCCTGTGATGGGTTTAGTTCAATAAATAATAAACAATGAGCTTTTGGTTTTCTTTTTACTGTAGTTAAAAATTCCTCTTTTTTCTGTTCTCTTATCCAGTTTGCCTGCTACATAACATTAATAAGTTATGTAAACAGGAGAGGAGCTCCACTCCGGACCAGGAGGAGTTAGAATCGCTGCAGGTGAAACCAGAGGAAGAGCCAGAAGGTCAGCACATAAAGGAAGAGCAGGAGGATCAAAACACAAAAGTTCAGATCCAAAACTTTGTGTTGTGTTTCTGGTACGCCTGTAAATCTGAGGCACAAGCGAGATCTGCAAACTGCAGCAATGGACAAGAAAGCCACTTTACTGATTACATTGGGGGTTAATTTTTGGTTGCAGTTAAAATAGAGCAGAATTCTCTTGTCTTAAACAAATAAAAATGAAGCTATAAAAAAAATGTGGATATGAAGCTCTGCTCAAATCTGTGGGTGAAATTGTATATATTTTTTAGAGAAGACATAAAGCAGCACCAAAGATAGAGGGATAATACAACAAAATGACAGCTGTACAGATTTCAAAATAAATAAGTTTACAAGGGAATAATAGATAATTATCTAGAATTAGATTTTTTTTACTGCTACTTTAATGGAAATATGAGTCAAGTGGACAACATGAATCATGGATGTAAAGAAACTATAAAGCTGATGTTTAATGTACTTGTTTTATTTAGATGAAGTTGAAAAGAAAAATAAGATTTTACGTTTTTTAGGAGAACTACTCCTGATAAAAGGAAGTAACCTTATAAATGTTTAGACGTGATGATCGTAGGATCCACAAGGTGGCGGTAAAGCAACAATGTGGATGCCGACATTCACAAAAGAAGAAGAGTCCATGTTGTTGAATGTGTTTTTCTGTAAAAAGAAAAATGCATTCAGTGTGTTTAGTGACTCCCGCTGAAGAAACATTGACAGAGTTTAAAGAAATCATCGTCCAGTCGGAGGAAGAGATGGATGATCAGCGCAGACTGCTTGATTTCTCCCGGACTCCCCAGATAATCTTACACCGAATAGGTAGGAAACAGCAGCGTTTGGATGCAGGTTAAGGTCTAAATGTCTGCACCTTTCTGCATGAGGATCATTTTAGTAAATGTTCTTTTCCCGTATAAATGTTTTGTTAACAGGTAAATGAACGCAGACATCACAGTTGTACTGTTAAAACTGTTTATTTTTGGAAAAAGAAAATGGAGCCAGTGGTGCTAAAACCTCAGCTGTGCTTTATTTTTTCATTGTTTTACAGACTCGCATTTGAAAACAGAAGGAATAGAACTATGCATGTGAATAAATCATAATAGAAGTATTAAAAATGTTAGAATTGGTAATAAATATAAAATAAATAATATCATGTAAAAAAAGAAGAAGAAACCAGAAAAAATGCATTTCCTGCAACAATGCGGTGTGAATGTTGTAAGCTGATTTTTTTGTTGTTGTTGTAAATTCTTGAAGCGTTTTGTTGTGGTTTCTGTGTTTTTCCTCTGTCTCTTTTATCTGCTTACACGCACAGTGCTGCATGGTTACATATCCATATGAAACTGATTACATTACCCTTTAGGGAGGGCACAGAATGAGCAGAAGAGTAAAAGCTAAACGCTACAATGTTTGCTTCATAATTTGTCATCCATAAGGTGAGCTTATAGTGACACCCAGTGACACCTGGACTGTGAATGTCACTCTGTGTCTCTTCCATTAGTATGACTTGCATGGCTTGTAACATTTGATCATTTTTGCCATTGAAGCTTCTTTTCAATGCCAAATCTAATTATTTCTCAAAGTAATAACACTGAGGGGTTCTGAAACTGGTAAACGGACCTGGGTTGTGCATAGTGGGGGAAAATAGGTGAACTGTCAGTTTGAAGTCAGATGCAGAAATGTAAGAAAAAAAGCAAAACTTGAGAACTCGTGCAGTTTGTTGAAAATGTAATATTAAAGCCCACAACTATATCAAAATGTTGTGTAGTACATTTAGCAACAAGGCAGTTAAAAGTGCTCTAAATCATATAGACATCATACAGTCACCCATTGTGAAACCAGCAATAAACATTACAGTTTTTTCAAATGCAGTTATCCGATCAGAAATATTTAAGGTCATATCAAATATGTTGATCGATGTTCCACTTACAGTCAAAGGCAACTTTAAGCAGGTGGGTGCTTTGCCTTGATTTAAGTGAACTCTGTGTTTCAGATCTTTTACAGTTTTCTGGAACTTTGTTCCAGATTTGTGGTTTATAGAAGATGAATTCTGCTTCTCCATTATTTGATTCTGGGAATGCAGAGCAGATCAGAACCAAAAGACCTGAGTGATCTGGAAGATTGGTACAAACTGTGTCCTCTAATTCGAAAACTCTTAAAGACTATCAATATAATTTCTTCACTATAGGGAGGATCAGTGAACGATCATGGTTTTGTGTGTGTGCTACAATCTACAGTTGTGGTCAAAAGTTTACATACACTTGTAAAAAACATAATGTCATGGGTGTCTTGAGTTTCCAATAAGTTCTACAACTCTTATTTTTCTGTGATAGAGTGATCGGAACACATACTTGTTTGTCACAAAAAACATTCATAAAGTTTGGTTCTTTCATAAATTTATTATGGCTCTGCTGAAAATGTGACCAAATCTGCTGGGTCAAAAATATACATACAGCAACATTAGTATTTGGTTACATGTCCCTTGGCCATTTTCAC
>CAEFZY010052494.1:0-22933 GCA_903066815.1 Brachyrhaphis roseni
CGCTGGTTTGTAATCTATTAATAAAGTTTGACTGACCTATCTGACTGTTTTGTTGACATTCCCTTTAGCGCAGCTCCATTTAATGGATGCATAACGTAACCCCAGCCTTTACTGTTAAAGCCTGTTCTATGCGCATTATAATGCGGTGCGCCTTAAATATGGGGAAAAGCTTTGAACTATCCCATTCATTTTAATCTTCATAAATATGAATACTTCCATTCCTTTAATGGTCAGTTTGGATATCCACATGGCCATACAAATGACTATAAACAGCATTTTCTTTAAAATAAACTTGATAATTAAAATATGAAAAGCTTAATATGGGAAATAAGCTAAAAAATAAACTGCAATAATAATTAAAAATATATAATTTTTTTTATGTATAGATCAATCAAAATTATTACCATTTTATTAGCAAAAGTTATTTAAGATTAAATCAAATTTGTGTACCTAAACATATAATGTATACATTTACATCAATATCTACATAAGAGACATCAATGATAAACTGAAAGCACTTTAAGAAAATTTAACTAGAATGTCCAAAAAAAATAAAATAACTGGAATTAATTTGTGATCTACATAACTTTTTCTAATTTTAGTTCCTGAGTAAATATCTCTCTAAACTCTGGGAAGGTCATTCTAAAAGTGCAGATGATGTTAATCATTCTTTACTAACTATGACAAGATGTCCAATACCTTGAATAATTGATCCACAATCAGTCCAAATAAGAATAAAAGGAAGTAGGTTGGGATGAAAAGGCAGCATAAAGCTATGACTCTGAGAAAAATCTGGAGGTGTTGAGAAAATTGTATAGTTTTCTCCCCGTTCTTATGACCTCTGAGTCAGGTTACGTTGTCACTTTGAGATCAGCAATAAAAGCAATGAGGATGGACTTATAATGTTACAAGAAAAACACCAGTAGCTCCAGAAAAAGAAACGTATCCCTGTGCAGAATTGAACTTTAGTGGGGGGGTTTTAATAGATGATTCAGTTCTAAACAGTTTTTAGTTTTTAGTAGACTATGGCACTGTTAATTTGTTTCAGGCCAGCAGAGGGCACTTTATTATTATCACTAAAAGGAAATTCAAGACTGGTCAAAGAGTTTAAATTGAATCAAAGATGTAATTTAAAAAATATTTGCTGGAATCAGAAGTGCTAGTGGGTACATTTGCATAAAGTTTTGAAAGATTGTGCTTACCTTTGACACCTGTGCACATCTGCAGAGTGTAACCACGTCTAAATAGGAAAATATTCTGGAAAGAGAAACAAAAACTTTATCTTAACTTTGACAATTTTCACAGCTGTTGCTATGGTTAAATGCATTTTCTCTTCTGTGTCATTAAATTCTTTTTTAAATCCTCTCTAGTGGTGTATTTTCTTCAGCTGACACATTTACTGTCAATATAATCATAGCTAGGTCCTGATGTGTGGATTTTATAACAATTTCATAAAATGCAAAGTTTTAAAGGAAGGTAAAGAACAAAAAGAAAAATTAAATCTAATTTCTCCCCCATTGTATTGATGACATCACATGAGGCACAAGAATCAAGATTTGATCAGCAGTCATTACAAAACAATATGGCAAGTAAACAATTCTGATTAGTCGCCTTATGCCTTTTGTGATGTCACCAGAGGAACTGGCATCTGGAAGCTTAGATTTAATCTTGAATTAATAATAACTTACAATATAAAAACAACCGAAATCAGACATGTTCTATGATACTAGTTTGACTTATTTCATATAAAAGTCTAACAAGTGGCTTTAAAATAAGGGGTAATCTGTTAGATTGGCAGCAGGAAAGTCCAACATTGAGACGGTGTTTGAGCTGAGGGCCGGTCAGCCACAAAGGGCCGCATGCAGCCGGGCTACTGGGTCAGCTCAATCCATTAATCTGCCAATGAGTAATCTCTGGCACTCAGACAAGCTGGGCCACAGACATCCAAACGTACAGTACATGCATATACATGAGGATCCAAATGAGCCCAAACACAAACATGAATGCGTTTGCCGTCCCAGTTGTCAGTAATGAAACTACTTGTTCCTTCTCATAGAAGCTGTTTTAAAGGAAGCACGTATAGAAAATATAGTTTTAAAAGATTGTCACGGTGCCAAGGTTTAAAGTTCATCTGTCGCGTGAATGTTCTTTTAAACCCTGTGAACACGAGATGTCCATTGTTTTCCTCTCCTTACCCAGACAGAGGCTGTGTGTTTTGAGGCGTGTTGGGTCGGGACATGTTCAGACATGTCTGTGTGATCTACACCAGAGTTTTTTTGTCAGCAGAGTAGGACCACACAAACAATATAGCATTGCTCCCAGTTCACAGACAGCACATGCACACTTCCACACACTCACCACTGTACAGGAACACACAATCAGTCATCACTGCAGCTGACCAATCAAGTTCCCGCTCATCGATCCCCCTTCTAATAACTGGTTAATGGCCATGACACTGATTATTGATAGACTGTCTGTTTTAATCAAATACAATCTAACTTTCTATTAAGTGTGTCAGAGGCTTTTTACCACCCACAGAATTCAGTTTCTAAACACTCAAATGAAAATCAATCAGATGCACAGAAAATTGTTTGTTGTCCCAGCCGTTCTAAGATGTGCAAAATAGAAAACATTTATGTTTAATATTATCTCAAACTTAATTAAGCAATCAGCCCAACATATTGAAGTATGTGATTGCAGAGCTGCACAATACTTCAGCTGCAGTTGTCATCATCATCAGTTTGCAACAGATGATCATATTTTATGTACATGTAAGGCACTTGTGTCAAACTCGAGGCCCGGGGGCCACATCTGGCCCACCACAGCTTTTTATGTGGCCAACGGACACATAATAGTACAGACAAGATAACAGTGTGCTTAAATATTATTTTAACAATCAATTTAAAGCAGTTTTTGTCAGTGTACTGCCAAATTGTATCAATCAGTTCCTCCAGTTTCTTGTGAATTATCGTGGAAATTTACGCAAAAAAAAAATCAACAAATCCCTGCACTTTATTGCGCCAACCATTAAGTGTGAGTTTATTGCAGATTTTTCGCAAAAATTGTGAAAAACATTGGATCCAAATGATGGTTTACTCCCACCTGCAGGTGGCAGTATTTTTACTTCTACTAAACAGCTGCATCAGCCTTATCTAATGTTGAGTTATAATCCATAATGATATGGTGAGTAATAAAAAGTCACATTTACCATCATAAAGAAGTGCAAATATTTCTAAATTACTATCGCAAACACTTTTTATTGCAAAAAAAAATAATCACTAAATCATGGAGGAACTGAAAAGATGTTTAATATTATGCAATTTTAACAATTTATTTCTACTTTACAGTTTGACGGGTTTTATCAATACATTATGGCACCACTGGCCCTTTTCATGATCTCGATTTGGCCCAAAAGGAAAATGAATTTGACACCCCTGGTGTAAATCAGTTAGCATGTTTACGGAGTGAAATTGATTTTTGACTTCCTTTAATGGCCACTTGTTTGACAGTATGGTGCATCATCTGACTATATAGATAAAAAAAAAAAAACATGGCTGAAAAATGTGTAAAACAGAACCGATACTGTTGCAACTTCACAGTAAATTCTGCAGAGTTAAATTAACACTTGCCGAGTCTATTTGGTCCTTATCAGAATTGGTGTTAATTTAACTCTTTTTCAGAGTTATTTCAACAATAGTTTGAGTAATTATAACTTTTTCAAGTGTTAAAACTACTCAGTTTCTTGTTGAAATAACTCTGAAAAAGAGTTAAATTAACGCCAATTCTGATAAGGACCAAATAGACTCGGCAAGTGTTAATTTAACTCTGCAGAATTTACTGTGTTTCAGAAGTTAAATGGCAACTTTATGTTGCACAGACTTCAAGAAAATGTGAAAAATGTCAGCAGTTATACTGCATTGTGTGACAGTTACAATTTCATAAAGGAGACATGACAGAAAGGGGGGAAGTCAAAAACACAGCACAGCTAAATTCAAAGGCATAACAGCCTGACATCTTTAATAATGGGTTTTCCACCTGAATACACATAAGAAAGCACTAATCCAGAGATTCAATGTGAGAAATAAGCTAATAGTCTTTGATTGCTCTGTCAAATTCTTCCCTTTTTTTCCAGACAGGATCTTAATAGTGTACAATGATGAAAAAATGAACACCTGACCCTTGAAGCGTGGCAACATAAGAGCTAGTCCAGGTTCCGGCACAGTTTGAGGCTGGTTGCTACAGTAACAGCTCAGACATAAATTTGGGTGCTGCTGGTGGGGAGCCTGCTGAGTCAGTCCTTCTGCGTAAGGAGACCCTGAACGGCTCCAAACTCTCTCTGTCAGACATAGTTCTTGTATATCACAGCTGTTTTTCACAGTTTATATGCACAGCGAGCCGGCCTACATAACAGCTGCTTATCATGCACCAGTTGAGAGGCAGAAAACAAAGCAGAGAACTCAGGAACATCCACAGAGATAGGTTACACATGAGCACAAACACCAAAAACAAGAGCAATTATTCAGATTAACAAATTCGTATGAAAATTTGGCACTACAGTTACCAAAATACAGCACATGAAGGACATACTACAGAGTGTGTGTGTCATGAAGCAGCAAACTAATAAACCTCCCCTGACCTTAGCAGAGAGTTTTAATTCATATCTGCAGCTGTGTCTTTATTAAATGATAGCCTGAAAACGGCAAGCTATTATGATAATCAAATTATTACCCAAGCCAATATTCAGGAAAAAGTACCCAATGTTCTGTTGCTCCTCATATCATGAATATTGGGTTTATGACTGCTGACTGAAAAAAAAAAAGCGATGTGAATAATTTCCTCGAGTCATTAGGTGTTTTCAGGACAAAACAACAACAACAAAAAAGCAGATTAAATACGAATCTTGTGTTTCCTAGCAAATGCTTACAGATGATAAAAACTTCAATTTTTTCTAATTTAATTAGCATGAGCGTGAGTTACATTCCCTGGTTCATTATGCAGTTGATCTTGAATATAACACCCCTTGTGATGCTAAAAAGTGGAGTTTCCAATCCAGGTTTATTTATGTTTACATTAAATCGTTACACAGAACTGAAGGATAAATCAATCTAAAACCACCTTTAATATTCTATACAACCCCACTTTTATAATTTTGGCTTTCAGTCTTCTTTCTTTTGAGTTTATTAGCACATAGAACAGAATAGGATTCAACTTTATTGTCATTGCACATCTCACAAGTACAAATAAACAAAATGCAGTTTTGCATCCAAATTTTGTTTGTTTGTTTGATAATTCGATGTGTCTATGAGATGAGGATCGGAGGTTTCCTTACTAGGCCATTACAGACCTTGAACTTTCTTCTGGTAGAACCAGTCTTTATTTGACTAAAATCAGTTCCATCAGAAGAAAAGTAACTATTTGTGTTCTTCTTGTGATTAATAGTGCTGCTTTTGTGTCAAGTGCAATTTCTAAAACTGTGACATAAAGATTTTAGTTTGGTTTCATTAGACCATCACCTTTTGCCCACAAGGAATTAACGTGTTTCTGAAATCCAAGTGAATCAAGCTTATAATATAATCAATAACTGAGTTTAACTAGATTATTTCATATCTATGATTTTTACAAACTGTTTGGGATTTGACTGAATAATTTTGTAGATGTAGTCTTCCCTCTACAAGAGAAAATATTACCAAAGCAAAGCACAAACCAAAGTGTTGAGCATGCTAACCGGCTACATACCTCACAGTTTGAACAATGTTTTAATGAGACTACTCCCTAATGTCATTCAAAAATGCTTTTGTCCTTTGAAGTCAAACTATTCGACAGGGCCACCTTCACACATCCCTGGTATGCATGTCATAGTTGTTTAAGGAATTTGGAGCATTTGAACCCTTGTTTTGTTTTACAGAGTGGAACTATGATAAAACAAACAACTTCAATGGATTCCAAAAAATTGAATTGGGCGCACAAGAATTTATAGTATGTGGATACACTCCCTGTAATTGGACAAACATCTCTTAACAAATTACACATCATTAAACATCCTGTTGGATCGTTGTTTTAACAATGTGACCCAAGCTGTCACCCTCAAAGAAAGGAAAGCTGGTTAGAATAATAGGAAACAACAGAGGAACCACTAAGGCGCAAGCCTCTCATAAAGTGAAAGACACTCCAGGGCCAGAGTCCGCAGTGATTTTAACATCAAAATGGAGTCACTATAACAAAATAAACACCTTCAAGCTCAACTCAAATTTTCAGCAATCGATATGGACAAGCTAGGTGCCTTCTGGAGAAAGATTTTATGTCACAATGAGATGTGTGAATACACTGCATTTATAAACACAAAAGTGCATGGAATGGCCTCAACCCTTCTGTGAATTAATAGTCTATACAAGCTGCGTCAGTGCCAGGAAATCAACCGATTTAATTAATGACCTCTCCAAGCTAATCTTGATAGAGAGACCAGTCAAATATTGAAAGTCTGACATTAAACTCTGTGGTGAGAAGAATTCATCTGAAGACTCTTACTAAACAGCAGAAGTCTGCACCACCATCTGATCTTCTGGACCGGTTCATGAACTCTCCCATTCCTATCCTTAATTCCTAATTGTGTAACATAATGAGATAAAAAAAAAAAAAAAAATTCATACATCTCATTTGATATCAACTAGTTTGGAAATCAGTCTTACGGCTGATTTCCAATCATCTGTATTTTTAAAGTTCTGATTTTATGAAGCCATTTTCTCTTTGGAAACTACAACTGACAGATTTCACACTATTTTTTCCATGTCCTCATGCCATGAGAGGTCATTAATTATTAATACTTGGAAAGGAAAGGCACTATGCAGAGGACCAATTAGTAATAATGCTGCCTTGCAGCAAGGGGGTCCTGGGTTTGAAATTAGGTCAACTAGAGTTTTTAAATTGCTGCTTGGTTTGAGTGTGTGTGGACATGGTGGTTTGTCTTTTGTGTTGCCCTGGCGTCATGTCCACAGTGTACCTCTTGCACAGTGTACCCCACCTCTTGTTCAATGTCTGCCGCAGATGGGAACCAGGATGGATGTATGGATGTTAAACTGTCATTAGATTCTCATGTAAGCAATTCACATTACCAACAGTACATGAAAAGTAAAGGAATGGTGAGTTGTTTTGGTCTTTAAGGGCCGGTATTCTGTACATTAGTTGTCTCAAACGCCTGTCCTAAAAGGCTGTCGTCCTTCAACTTTTAGATGTCTTTCTGCTGCAGTACACCTGGTTCCAGTACTAGCTCATTAGCATGCAGTCATAAACATTAAATCTTACATTTTAAGTCCGATACCTTTTTCTTTTCATCATAAGAAACCATTTCAAGCTACTTCAGAAACCGTTTTAAGCACAACATAATGTCTTTCACTGAGAAACAAAATTATAAAGGAAAAAAAAGAAGCTCCATCTAAACCACAATCCATGGTTTACAAACAAGATTTACTGCTGTCACAATGAGTCCCCCTCATAGCTGATGTTGTGCAACTGTCTTGATATGACACATGTGACAGTGGGTCATGTGGTGCAGCGGGAAAGCGCATTCTACCCTGTCCGACCAGTGAAAGTGTGATGGTGCTAATGGGTGGACTGGTAGCCTCTTTGGAGTGCAGATGGAGCAGCAGAGGAACACAGCACTGCGGAATTCCCCACAAACTAAGACAAACTATTTATAGCACACACTCACTCTCTCTCTTACACACACACACAGATATACAGCTTACACAGGCCTCAGGAGTGTTTCACGCATGCACACGCAATCTAGCATCGCACAAGCACAGAAATAACATCATGTATCAGAGGAGGTACCTGCAGCTGTGCCTCTTTTCAAGACATAAGCTAACCCATACAGCACATACAAATCAGCCTGGGAAGATGAGCACGTGTGAGGCCATGCATAATGCCAGATTTATGGAGCGTGTGCAGCTGGCGTGTAACAAAATATTGGTCTGTGGGTCACACATTTAAACATGTCAAGGTAAGGGGCTGATATACATCACACAGGCTAACGGCTGATTCAGCTAATGAACAACCCTGACCTAAGACTTCAGTCAAGGGCAATTTGTGTCGTGTTGTGGGTGAGAGATTACGTTACTGCTGTGTTTTCAACCCTACCTGAGAAGAAGCTCTTTGGGGAGCTTCTTGTTAATTGGTGCTTCATCGCTGTTTGAGAACACCTGCAGAGACACAAGATAAATAGCAATAATGGTGAGAGGATTGTAAGTTTAACAAGCTCGTAAAAATGTGAGAGAATCTGTGTCCTATGAGCGTATAAGCAGGCAGCAACCACAACCGTTTAAGGTTTTATTTATGTCAAACATGAGCAGAAACAGAACCCTACAACTTGTTCACATTAGTCATCCAAACTGAGCTAACACATCTTTAATTTATACTAATAAACACACCAGAGACACATTTGGCTTCTCATGTCCCCTCCCTGCAACATTATAATTCTGTCAGCCTGGTCAGCTTGTTGGCATGCTTATCTCAATTAGCCTACTCACTGGATGTCTGGCCATCTGCTGAGCGGCGCACACATACACACGTATTCTTAGACACACTCATAGGTTATTAAAGCCAGACCGTTCTGGGTGAAGAACAGTATCAGAACGTTCCCAATCGAGCTGGGCTATGAATTCAGATTACGGAAAACACCCGCAATCACACAGCCTCTGCAGGCACACGCACATCCTGTGACACGCTTGGAGCCTAAAGGAGTCAGCAAGTGTATCTAACGTGAAGGACTCCCTGATGTGTCACATGCAAACACGAAAACAAAGGGAAGGGGAGTGATCGCTGTGCAGGATGAGCAGACATAACCTCTTTGAAACAGATAGCAGTCAAAAAGAGCGAAGAGATGACTAAAAGGGGAAGTAAAGATCAGAAGACAGAAACTGAACTAAAGTGAAAGACCAGAAAAGAAAACAAAAATAGAGATTATTTGTTAAAAAACCACAAAGTAAAAGAAGAACCAGGAGACAAATGAGGAGACAGAGTTTAAGAGTTTGAGAGGTAGAAGAGACAAAATAGAGAGAGCTTTTCAGAAAAATATTAACCAAACTGGTTTGAATGTTAACGGCTCTGCTATGGTAACAGCAACATAGACAAAGATGCTTGAAATGTATAAGTGCACTGAAGGTGTTTTATCACAGCTCTTCAACTCCATAAAGCTCTGTCGCATTTTTTATGACTAAAACAAATCATTATATTGAATTTAAGCATCAACCACTGCAGTGTGCCAATTTAAAGCTTTTTAGATCACTTCAAGCTCCTCCCTTGTAGAAAAGTTTTCTTGTTATTATGATGTTAGAAGTCTTTAGTTTAATTTGCCTGGAAATCACCGGAAAGGCAGAAAAGTTCCTAAAACTTGATGTTTTTAAACATTTAGTCAGGAGAAAGGCAAAAAATATATATAAAAGTGTTTCTTTTCAGGGTTTTGTGACAGATCAAAACAAAGTATCACATAGCAGAAGTGAAAAGAAAATTATACACGGTTTTTAAAGGTCTTTGCAAAAAGAAAAATCAGACAAAAGTGGAACGTATTCAGGACATTTCCTCGGTCACCCCTGAATAAAACTGCAGCCAAATGCAACTTTTAGATGTCACATAATTAATAATCAAGGTCCAATGAGGTGGACAGGAACACAGCAGGCAGGTATGTGAGAAAGTTGTGGAGAAGTTTGAAGCGGTGTTGTGTTATAAAACAATATCCCAAACTTCAACACTTTACTGTCCAAATTCACTTATAATTATATGACAACAAAACACAAAGTAGTTGATTTTTGGCTGGGAAGCAGAGGCTATTCATATTAAATGAACTGGAATATTACCCATATAAAACTTAAGAATGATGCAAAGTAATTAATAAAATGAGCAATTAAATTAAATATCAAGAATCCAGTATCTAGATTACTTTATTGATGCCACCATTACTCTAACATGGCTTTAACAATCAATTACAACAGGTTTCTGCACACACAATCACTCCACAGGTGGTTTGAGGTATTGAGTATTGTTCTATCAAATATCTGAACATGAAAAGAAAGTAGAAAAACCGCCTAATCCGTTCACCTAAAGCTGACATCCTGGGCAAAGTGAGCATTAATTGAACAATCAGCCAAGAGACCAACAATAACTGAATGAGCTGCCAAGAGCCACAACTCAGATGGGAGACTCTAATCTAATTGTGCACCCCAAAAATCTGTACTTTATCAAATAGTTGGAAGAAGAAAACCACTGCTGAAAGAAAGCTTTCATGTATCCTATTTTAAGTTTTCCACAAGCCATGTAGGGGAAACAGCAAATATGTGGAAGAAGGAGTACTCTGGGCAGATAAGACCAAAATTGATTTCTTTTTTTTCCCCTCCCCCATCTACATCTAAAAACAAACATTGTACATTGCCATAAACACACCATGTTGTCAGGAGCTGGACTTTATGAGAAAAATAGATGGCTATAGGGCAACAACCTCAAACATCAAGCCAGTGAGAGAATGGAGGAGTTTACCATGATTGAGGATCTGTGGCAAGACTTGAAAATTTATATTCACAAAAGCTTTTCATCCAGTCTGACAGATCTTGAACTATTTTGGAAAAGAAGAACAGGTGAGTACACTCGTTTTGTACTTGCAAAAACAAGTGTCTATGATGTATTGAATCGAGGGGACAGAGTACAAAAGAATGCCACTCTTTTTGTAAAAATATTTGAAAACCCATGCATCACTTTCCTTCCACTTGGAGAATGTGTGCCAGTTTGTTTTAGCTCAATAAAACACATTGAGATCTGTGAAGGACACTGTACATCACTTTTTGCAGTTGGTCTTGAAATGTTTTCAATACCCTAAAAATCCACCAGTGGAGATGATAAACAGAGAACACACAACTCTTTCCCTAAGGTCTTACAGATGACAAATTTCAAAAGAGAAGCTGGAACCTTTAAGTGTTTTGACAATGGAGAGGATACTCTAAAATCTTTCAGGAATTGAAAGTCCCAAAAAAGCACAGAACCAGTTGAAACGTTTTGTAAAACAGGAAAGCAAAAGCAGAATGATCTATAAAAGGTCTAAATAATGAGATCCAGAGGACCTTAATGGAAATGAGTCAGACTTTTATGACACAGTTGCGAGACAAAAGTCATAAGATGATTAAAGGTTCATGACAGCCTGCTGAGAGGAAGCAAATTGCCTTCTGAACAACTCTTAGAGTAGTTAGGAGCAATCTCCCGTTGTCAGATTAAATAAAGATTAAACGATACGATCCCGTTTCCTCCAGCATCTGCAGAGGAAAACGGGCTGCTCAGAACCACCTTATAATTACCATCTTTGCGGTCTGAAATGGTGATGGCAGCATCCTGCTGTGGAGATAATTTTCTGTGGCAGGTACTTTGTCATTGGTCAGAGCAGAAGAGAGAAAACGTTGAAAAAAAACATATGGGGGAAAAAAATTAGATCTCTGACTGCAGAGTACGGGTACTAATCCAACAAAACAACAACAAGGCAGAGATGCAGCTTTTTGGGGAAACTTCAGCAGTGATCCAGCCTTATTCTGGAACACCACAGTACTAAGGTGCACAAGGATGCATACTGCCACTTGCAACTAATCCAAATATATTTTCAATAAACAACTCTAGTTGTTTTACAATCTAAAAGAAGTATTTTACAATCTAAAAGAAGAAATTATGTTGCCACTGCTACAAGTGTTTTACCTAAATGCTCCAAAAACAAAAGTAAATTGCGTTAAATAAGTTTTAAAGCTTGTTTGTCATATGACAAAACGTGGAAGCTCTGAATCTTTTAAATAACAAAACAGGAACATCCTGAACCTGTCAACAGGGAGCATACTGACAAAATGTCTAGAAAAGAAGACGGGAGCTAAAACCACCTCTGAAACATGTCACTTGTCTTTTACTTCAGCTTAGAAGCTGAACATTTTATTGAGTTTATTTTATTTGTATACAACTAGTTCGCAACAAATGCCCTCTAAAAGCACTTTAACTAAAAAGATCCAATTTATATACAGAAATGCACTGTAAAGTCAGTCCAATCATGTAGAAAGGTTCAAATTTAATGATGTACATTCCAAGTAGATTCTAGATGGAAAAAATTGCATTTATTGTGACAATAGTTAAAATATTTCCATCTAATGAAATGCAACCAACTGTACTGAGGCACTAGCTTTGCAGCGGTCCGTCATACTGAGAACACATGTGATAGCAGTGGAGAGGAAAGGCCACATACACTAAACAACAAGATAAGCAAAGAATTGGTCGATTTACAGGCCTAACTACAAAATAAATTCTTCATGCAATGCGTCTCAATTTTAAAGGGTTTAAAAGTAAATTCCTAAAATAAAACCAAAGAGAAACACAGAAAATCACAATAAATCAATGGACAAAAGAAACTTGATTACGAGTTTTGGATGGAGATTTTAAAATCTGCATTCTAAGTTGATTCTGGAGCAGATAAACCTCAGCAACTGGTTCTTTTATTTATTATAAGAGCAGTGCAGCTTCCCTAAGCGGTGAGGTGGCGTTCCTAGAGAGCTCGCAGCTCTCTAGGAACAGGAGAGAGCTGTTCCTAGAGCTCTCTAGGAACAAAATTTAATTTGGTAAAATTTTCTTTTACCAAATAAAAACTGCTTTAAAGAAATTACAGTTATACTATGTCAATAAAGGAGACTTTTTGTAAAACCGATTACAAAATATCTCAGGTTTCTAATAGTCAGCTAGTTAGCGTGATCTTTCCTTGCCAACCCACAGTTTGTTTTTTTTCCCCACGATACATTGGTTTTCACGCAAGAACACCAACAAGTTCTGATTCACTCACACTAAATATGTGAGCACACCCAACTGAGAAAGTCAAGTACCATCAAGTCAAACCCTAAAGAATCTCAGCAATGTGAGAACATCACATCAGATAAACCGTGCTCAGCGCCCGTCAGACTGGGTGATATTAGGACTAAATCTGCAGTGAAGTCAAATGTTGAGACACCAAAGTGTTTTAGTAGGCCTGTTAGGAATAAAAGCTTGTGCTTTGAACTGCTTCCCTGTAACAGTGGATTTTGTGTAGCTAATCTAAAAAGAACACTCAGTGTGTTTAATGAAGCGTATTATGGAGTCATTGTTCTTAAAAGTCTGCAGCCAGCCGTGGATTTAACAAAGGAGTTTGTAAACTAGTTTAAATACACCATTCAACTTCACACTGACATGTCATTGGCTGTGACGGCTCCTCTGTCACGGCTTATTTACAACAGACAGTGCTGAGACTGTAAATATCACTCATAAAATACTGAACCAAGATCAAAGTTGATCAGGCCCAGAGTTTCCATAAAAACTCTCCCTTATCCGGCTAGCTTTTATGCAAACAGAGCTGTGCAGTTAGTCGCATGGTTGCCTCGCACGAGAAGGTCCTGGGCTCAAATCCCAGGCTGGGATCTTTCTGCATGTAGTTGCATGTTTTCCACATTAATTGTAGGTTTAGACAATGGATGGATGTATAAACTGTGGAGTAAAAAAGTATTATATTTGTCTAACTAACTCATTCGGTCAGGTGATCATGCTTTTCAGTGTAGACTTGTCAGAGTTATTAAAAAAGAGCCAAGTTGAACTGATTGTGGCTACAAGCAACAAAAAACAACAATTTGGCAAATATTTGAGATTGATTTACTGTAAAACTGATTAAACTAGCAGTGTGTTTAGTGGTGCATTCACCACTAAACACTACTAAAGTCCGCTTTAATAGAACTATAGATTGCTTACCTAGAAAGTCTTGCTTGTTTGGGGAGGTGTGAATATGTAATCAAACTCTGATGCGAACCCAAAAAGTGAACTGTGGAGCAAACTCGAACTCTGCCTACAAACTAAGGTCTCAGTTCGCTTTAAGTGAACTCTGGCGCAGTTCAAATGCCTATGTGAATGCCAAGTGGACCAGATTCCGCTCCAAATGTAGGAAACAGACTAATGCCCAGGGCATTCTGGGTAAATACAACCAAAACAAACGCTAGTAGGAGAAATGCCTCCTGATTTTTTGCCAAACACACAAGAGAAATTCTACAACCCTGACACCTGATGCAATCTGACACCACTCTATTTTTGTTTTGATTTCATGAGGAAAGGCCCTTGTGCTCAGTGCCTTGATCATTTCCTTAAGTAGTTCTTGGTGCAGCGCCATCATAGGTGGTAAGCAGGTTTTCAAAGGGTGTAGGTTGTTAAGACACTGTGCAAAGTAAAATCAAGCCTCACAAGCTGAAATTGTAACAGATGTTGTCACTTTTGTCCCCAATCAAACCCAGTCTACCGTACTATTAGGTGTGAAAACACCCTTACAGACTTTTGAAAATCCAAATTAAACCTTAAATTTAAATAAAATTTAGATTTGTTTAAATAATCTCTTTGGGGGCCCCTGCTGGCCTCAGGGGATCATAAGCAACAGCTTAGTTTGCCCATACCTTGGGCAGGCTCAGGCTCTAGTATGTCTTATTTCTGGGAGGGGGTGGGGGGCTATTGGGGCAATCCAGCCCGTGTCTTCTGCCCTATCAGAGTGAAAACTATATAAACGCTGCAGCCCACTCTGAAAGCCTGTAACCTCAGGCGACAGACCCTGATATATTGACTGTACACTCAGCCACAGCCCTGCTGTCTGTCCAGCAGTCCCCAGCTCCGTGTTTTCATTGTCTGCTGCTGGTGCGGGAGGAACACAACAGGATTTCGGATTACCCTTGACCAACAAAACGCCTCAGCTCCTGACTGCGTGTACAAATTAGGAGCAAAGCCCCACGCACACACACACACGCACACACTCAAACACAGTTTGCTTATACAAGACTCCCTACTGGAGACAAACAGTTTAACCGCTGGTGGTCCACTCCCTCCCTCCCAGTGTCATTACCTCGAACCGGCTCTTGGTGATACCGTTCATGTCTGCGGCGGCACCTTCCTGCTACAGACAGAACCAGTGGAGCCGCTTCTACGGCCGATTTTGTCGCCGTTTTATTTTCGGGAGCGTAGGAGCCGAGCTGAAGCTGGGTCTTCACAACCTCCTCCTCCTCCTCCTCCTCCCCCCAGCCGCCAGCGAGGCTCCTGTCTCCGGGTCAGTGAGGAGGCGGCAACGGCGGTGGTGGCGAGGCGTGGTGTGGGTCCGGAGCGGCCTGCGGTACCGTGAACGCTCGCTGTCTCGGAGAGCGAACGGCTCCCCAGCACGTCTCATCACAGGGCTACCAAAATAACAATAATAACATGGACGGTTCTGTCAAGTGACTTCACTTCCGCCTCTCCCTTCATCATCGCGAACCAGAACCAGTCAGCTGCGCGCACCGAAACCGTCGAAAAAAAGCACTCGGTGAATGGGAGATTAACGCCCGTCGCTAACGCCCCATCGCTTATTTCTCACGTCGAGCTCCGTTACGGCGGAAGACACGAGCGCCTTCCTCGCTCTTTTCTGTTTACTTGCGGGGGGAAGGGGAGGGGCGACGTGACGTCATCGATGCGGGAAAAGCACGCGTGGTCGATTTGTTTTGATTGTGAGGTCCTCCGGGGCCTGTTTCTTCACAGCAGCGAGGGACACGGGACGAAGGTTGGGGTGTAGCAGAAACTGTCTGCGAGGAAAGCAGCGATGAATTTACGCCGTTTCATTTCTGGAGACATCCAGCTCAAAACTGGTTTTTATGTCTGAAAAAGACAATGACCACAAGTCCATGAGTGCAGTCGAAAGACAAAATTAACCCTATTAAATTTCCTTAGGCGCACAAGTAATTTTTGTTTTGCAATTTAAAACTGTTTTCTCACAGTCAAAACGAATACTGAATATTACCTCTAGGAAAGTTGCAGTTGTCTTAGAAACAAGACAATTATAGTCGTCGTTTTATACTTTACAGCCATAAAAAAACAAATAACTAGCTTTTATTTCATTTTTGTCCTAAGAGAGTTAAACTTCAATTTTTTCTTGTTTTTGTAACATTTCATGTGTTAGATCATCACAAAAAATGAACTCATGGCTGTGAATTGAATGGAAATCCTACTTTCAATATTATTTTACATACAAACGTGAGACTGTGCTATTGTCTCACGTTTGTGAGATAAAATTAGGGTACATATGCACCCCTAATTTGATATTTAGGGGTATCAATCTGCTTGACGTCACAAATATCAAGCAGAAGTCTTAACTTTAATTTGTTTAAATACAAATGCACTGTAGTGCATATGTATTCAATTTGATACCCCTAATAAATCTAGAGCTTATTGATTTCAGAGGTTAGTGAACAAACATCATAAATACCAATGGATACACTGATGGATGAGTAAAGATGTTGTGAAGTTAAAGCAGAGTGAGAATGTAAAACAATATCTTAAGCTTTGGACATCTCACAGAGCACCATTTAATCCATTATCTGAAAATGCAAAACCTATCAAGACTTGAATGCCTCCCTAGACTGACAGGTCAAGCAAAGAGAGCAGTAATCAGGGAAGCAGCTAAGAGGTCTGTGGTAATTCTGAAGTAGAGTTGATAGAAATATGCATAGAGCAGAACAACAACCCTGAACACCAAGTTAAAGCTACAATTTAATGGTTGCTATCAACCTTATTCATGTGTTAGAACAGCCCAGTCAAAGCTAAGAGCTACATCTTACAGAAATCTTGTAGGAAGAAAAGAATCAAAACTGTTTAAATAGGCTCTCCATCCAATCTAATATTTGAGCTTTTGCACAAAGAAATATGTGAATCTACATGTGCAAAGCTGGTACAGACACACAAAAAGACTAATTGTAGCTTTGACAACAGCAAACTAATGAGCATGGTGAATACATGATATATCAATTATTACAGCTACAAATCCATCCCACACTTTTCAGATTTAATAAAGAAAATTAAAAAATTATGTAAATGCAACCTGCCATATATATTTTTTATGGCAGGTTGAAGATAAACAGACTTGTGGGAAAAAGGAATCATGTGTTCTCCAGCTCTGTGGCTAGAGGGCGCTCTGACATAACCAGCCTTATCTGATAACCTTGTGACGTTTCAGCTGTGACAGTAACGTGATTTTTGCACTTGCTAAGCAGTAAAACTTTATAGAAAGAATGTTCTGTACTCATACTTTCTAAATTGTTCTCAATTTAGGGAATTTTATTCATCTATTGCACAATTGCATCAAGTCAGTCAACACAGTCAGCTGGATTTTATTTGTTTAAGACTTCTGGAGTTAAACTTTTTTTTTTTTTCATTTTCAGTATTGACAACATATATTTCCTTTGGCTGTGCAGTGACTGTGCAGTTTGTATTCTTCTCTGTGTCTTAATAGTCTTAAATGGCTACAGCCAATGAGGTACTAATTAAAAGCAAACCTCATGAACTTTTCAAGAGATCACTTGTTTTACTGTTACACTTTACAATCAGCGCTTTTAGTTGCTGCCACAACATTTTTTTATTTGCTTATGTTTTTAAATCTCTACCAACCCGGATTTGTCTTAAAGCATGCCCAACAATTTGTGTTACAGTTTAAAACAACAGAATAAAAATCAAATAATTCAAAAAAGACCAGGACGTTCACTAAAAATAACACAATTACGCATATTAAGACATAAATTGACTAAAAAGATAATAAATCCTCAAGAAAAACAACCAAAAATTAGTCAAAAAGTGAACCGAAATTATAGCAAAATTAGATACAGATATTATATTTGAAAGATGTACAGCTCACAACACATCTCAGGAACAATTGTTAAACCAATGGAAACTTATAGAAAACTTAGAGAGTTTTTTTACACAGTTTGTCAAAAAATAGTCATCATAAAGCTTTAGTTTCCAGACAGAAACTAAAGTTTTTCCTCTGATCGATTAGTACATCAGGAAACATCTCGTCTAGAGAGACAAAACACATGCAGGCACAACAAATCCTAAATATTTCCTCGTTTTTCTGGAAATATTTTACCTAATGACATTCATGCAGCACATTTTCACAGCTCATTCCTTTGCATCAGAGAGAAATTAACAATCTCCCATCAAATGAATTAGCTCACTCCTTTGAATAGCTGCTCTCATCACTCATCATGACTCAGCTGAGGATGGCAGCTCAGTGTAGAATGTGTCCTGACGATCGCAGTGCGTGGAGCAACGTCAGCCAGGGTCAACCGTCACGCACACGAGTCTTCAACACAGGCTGGCAAATTGCTGAAAGTGTTGATCCAGGGTGCATATAAATTTGGCATGGGAGTGACAGTGCTTTGTGTATTATTCACAAAGAGAATAGAGAAGATATGGGACTCTCTTCTCCCGATTGGCTCGTTTAGTCTTTTCTTACTGCTATATGTTTGATTTCTGCCTCCCCTTGTTTTTGTTTTCCTGGTGACCACCACTAGAAAAAAATAATTAAAAGAGGTCAATTAACAGAATATATCAAATAAGTGTTCTAAGCACCCTCCTCTCACCTGGAGGATGTTTTTCCCGTTTGAGGAGGAAAAGGTATGCATTTATTCCACTAAACATGTTTATTGTCAAACTGTTAAACCAATGGAAACTTATAGAAAACAACGAACACAACTACAATATAGAATTCAAATAACCAAATAACTCAATGATACATTACACAATGTCGATAATTGCATTTCCATTATTTTTCATTGATAAATCTTGGAACGCCTGCTCCCAATTTAATAGCAGTTTAATAATCTCTGGGTAATACTTCATTAATTTGCTTTGTGCAATACACTGGATGATGCTGCCATTTCAATGATATGTTGATATGACAACACCCTCTGAGCAATAATGACGACATAGAAATGAACAGAATAAAGCCAGACACATAGCTAAAGACCTTAAAATAAATAAGCAATAAGGAGATTGCCATATCAGAAAAGCACACCAACTGATTATACTGTATCAGTTGGTGTGAGAAACACACACCTTTTTTTTTTTAGCTTCTATTGTCTCAGTCTGTGATGATGTAAAACTAGATTCACACTGGGCAGCGCTTCTGGTTTTCCATTAATGTCCATTTCATTACTGGATTAAATTTGGGTGGTTGTTTGGTTCTTAAACATCCTAATCATTACCTTTTCATGCGTGACAAACCATTTGGGTCAGATGGTCGCAACCTGAACACAAATAGTGTCCAGTAATTGCAAAAACATATCAAACATTTGCTTTGAGACACAATTTATAACCAAATAGTGCAGTTTTGACAAACATTGCGCAAACATTCTGAAGGAAATGTAATGGGTTTCCAGAGCTTATTTATTGTAATGGGTTACAGTAGTCCATCATAAAGTAAGGAACTGTTTTTTTTTCTTGTCCTTGTATGAAGAGACATTTTTAACTACAGGATTTTGACATCAAGGTGATACAAGTGCAGGAGGAAACGCTGCAAATTGCTCCCGAAACCACATTTCCTGCTTGCTGCCTCATTTATAAGCGTTCAGAGCGTTTCCTGTTTGTGTGAACCTCAACCTTTACTGTGTATCTCGTGGTGGCCCCCTGCTCCACCATTATGACCAGTAACTTCCTGTGAGTCAGCCAGACGGCAGCCCAGCTCCTCCTGACACGACATACGTTCACATGGGAAGTCGCGGGTCTCACACATACGACAAGTAATCTTGCGGTTGTGCATTTGTGTGTGCCTGCGTGTTTACCTTCACAACCCATGAAATGGAAGCCTACTGGAAGCCTTGTGAGATTACACACCTGTGTGATGTCTGAATGAGCGTCTGTCTACAGACAAAACCCCCAGGGGACACCTGCTGCAGGCATCATTTTCACCAGACTCCCTATGGGAGATTAGGTGTGAATTGCTGTCTTTCTCGTACTCACCACCGCTCTCCTTCTGTTGTCAGACCTCCACCTCTCCAAAAATAACCAGAGTGCATGAGTCAGCATCTCAACTTCACTGTTCTCCGTATCCTGACCTGTAAAGTGGACATGCATGGAAGTATGAGTGGTCTCTGACTGGTGGATGAAAGAAAAGTGGAACCGACATGCAGAGGTTTGAGTAATGCATCTTTGTCTATAGTGACACAGAAGAACAAATAAAACTTATAAAACTGGAAAAGATTAAATAAATGAATAAGATTGATACTTCATGAAGGCTGTTATTGTTAGAGGAATATTCCTTTGCAACAATATTGATACCCTGGAAACTTTTCCTAATTTAGTGTCGTTTGAGCCACAACTTCAGTTAATAGTGCGATTTGATGTTGTGGATGAACACAAAGTGATGTAAACTTTGAAGTGGCGAATAACAGTCCTAGATTTCAAAATGTCTTATTTGTTTAAAGAGGCTATGTTATGTAAAATTGACTTTTTGAGCTTTATATCATATTAAAATGTTATTCCGTGATCTAAAATGTAACTTGAGTGTCACCTTGATTATTTTCTCAGGACCTTCTTGCTGAAAGGCAACGGTGCTATCAATTGTTCAACCATGCATAACCAAAAATCACTCCAAAAAGATGTAAAATCATCCAACTAGCAGGAAAAATTAAATGGATAAAAATGTTTTTTACTCACTGAAATATTTCCAGGCTCCACAAGTGGCTCACTTTTGAGATCTTTAATTGTAAATAAGTTGAAAACCAGGCATCTTTTACCTCCCATGACACAATAATGTACTTCTCATAAAAGCCTGACTAAAAAGCAATAAATACATAAAATTTAGATTCGCATTAGTGCTAGGTCAACAGATTATTATGAAAAGGTACATTTATGTAAACTCCGTGCAGAAAGACCCCAGGAATCAATTAACCTGACCACACCTCATGGTTTTGGACTGTTGGAGGAAGCCGGAGTACCCGGAGAGAACCCACGCCTGCATAGGAAGAACATGCAAACTCCATGCACAAAAAAGGCCTGGAATTGAACCCAGGACCTTCTTGCTGCAAGGCAACAGTGCTACCGACTGCGCCACTGTGCATCGTGCCTTCTTTAATAAATCTTTAAACTTATATCTTCGTGGTGTGGTCTGTGCTAGTGAAATGAAGTCAACATGTTAACTTAAGTTCAGGAGCAGGGCCACGTCCAGACCGCATCTCTAATTTTCCAATCAGTAATCAGCTCACTCATTCTTCTCGGTCTGTTACGTTTCATCAAGCCTCTACCTCTTTACTCCTTTTGCTGCAGGTTTTGTCTATGTGGACTCAGGAAAATAAAAAGGAGCGATTTTCCCAAGGACCATAACCCCGTACTAACTCTTCACCTCTTCACCTCCCTTCATCCCCTCATTCCCTAATCCCTTCATCCCTTCTTCAATAAATCTTTAAACTTCTATCTTTATGAGGTGGTCCTTGCTAGTGAATTACATATCTTCATCCATCCATACAACCATCTATAATGGTGAGAAGCTTGATGGTCTTGGCCCGTAACATAAACAAGCGTTACACATTTTCTTCAGCAGCCTCCTTTCTCTTCCATTTTTCCAGTTTCGAAAATAGGCTGCAAATTATCCAAACAGGGTTTTTTGTAAAAGCAGTTGCCACTCGACCTTGTGCTTACTGACAAGCAAAAGAACTAACTGACCTTCTGCACCTTGTGTATTTTTAAAAAAATGAATGAAAATGAATTAAGAGTTCCAGCCATATTTTATACAAATAATGAAATGAAATGCAATAATCCAAAGTTTCTATACTTTCTGTGCTTTTTATTCAAGAATATGATCTGATAACATTATCTTGAGTTGATTTTTATTTTTACACTTGTATCCTCATTATAAAGTAATTACTAACAGTCTGGTCTTGCTGAGAAGCAGCAGTCCTGCTCACCTCCCTCTGCCCGCCCTGGACATTTTGAGCCGTGACGTATTTACTTACGGGAGGACGTGATTTTTCACACAGGTGCTTCATCTGCTTGCCATTGCGACTATTTGGGGAAGATAAGCTGCGCCTCTTCACTCCTGAGCCGTTTTATGTTTCTTCCATCAGCATCCTCACTGGTTGACGCGCCGTTTTAGTCTGTGCAGCCAAAAAGAAAAAAAAGGAAACAAATTGCTACTTCTGCCTGCGAATTTGTGAATAACTTGAGATTTTTAGGGCACCTTTTCCAAAGCAAAGAGATATTAGACAGGCGAGGGCTGAAAAAGATGCTTTATTGTTCTAAAGAAATAGTTCACTCCTTGTTCTTTGGATGCCTGGCTTTTCTTGCTGTGACCTCTGTTGTGAACGCAGAAGGTAAGACAATATTTTAAACTTTTATTGTTGATGGAGTCATATTTTTGAGACTTTTTAAGGTAGTTTTCAAAACATCGTTTTAGGTGCATGCCAAAAAATAAAAAATAAAAATTTAAGCAATAAGAAATAGTGACGCACAAAACGTCCGCTTTTACGCCCTGGTGCGCAATAGTTTGGTACACTGTAAAACACGAACTGTTGGGATAATAACAGTGACAAAAATGATCCAAGACATTTAAAATTGAATAGTTTTACTCATAACATTGAGGTGAAATTGCATTAAATTAACCCCAAAGGACCTCTAAGTTATTTCATTTAGCAAATTTCAAAATGACAAAACAGGTTAAAATATAACTAGTATTAAAGATATAACTTGCTGTTTTCTCTTTTGCAGTATATTCATAATTAGGAGTCATTGTTTCTTTTATGATGTAATCTTGTGGTAAAAATTAACAGAAGAGAAAGCTTGGTTTTTAGTTAATGTATGAAATATGACTGAAATAATACTGATAATAAAACTTTTAAAATATATTCTGAGAAGGTGGCATATTAATTTTTTAAAAAAGCGTCAGTGAAAGCTCAGTTCGCTAGCAGGTTAGAACTGTCATTAAACTAGGTAAAGCTTAAGTTTTTGATCCACTCACCTTTCTTAACCAACAATCTTTAAAGCTTTTGCTAGGCTAATGCTGATGCTGTCAGGATCTGTGTTTTTCTGTGTTTATTTTCGAGTTTTCTGTGTATTTATTTCGAGTTCTGTGTCTCTGTGCTCT
>CAEFZY010052503.1:0-19020 GCA_903066815.1 Brachyrhaphis roseni
TTACAACTCTCTTGTTGATACACTGACATTACTTACCATAAAAATCTATCCTTGCGCGGACATGTCCGGCGGACCTCTGCAGACTGAAGTGCGTCCGAGTATGTTGGACCATTAACTTTTCCTACCTAGCAAATCTGCCCGGTGCCACAGCGCATATGGACAAGGCACGTAAACACAATAGCATGCGGTGATTGGCTGCGTAGCGTAAGTGAACCGTATCGTATCATTGGCTGGACACCTGTGACTCACTGAGTTAGATTGTAAAGCTACATAGATTTTATTGTGCGCAGAGACTGTGCGAGCAGTGCGCAATTGCGCAGGCGCGCAGCTTAGAGGGAACAGTGGATGGAACTAATAAATTAAGGAAGTATAGATTAAAATAAGTTCCTATCTAAGATATTTGTACTAGGAACTGGACTAAATATAGTTGGTAGGTGAAACATAAATCAAATTCACAACAGATGTAATCTCAATCCACCTTGCAAAAACAGAACATTTAAATTCATTCATACATACATTCCAACTGACCTTAGTTATCAAACAGTACAGTGAGCTAAATGAATGATTAAAAGCAATTTAAAAAGCTCTTATCTAAGGAGGCCCAGTAGATGTGTAAGTGTGACTGGCCTCTTGATTCCCACTCACCTTATGTCCTGAAACGGGACAAAATCCTTGTCAACAAAAACTTCGTTGATCTTGGTCAGGACGTCCAGCCCTTCTGTGACTTCTCCGAACACGGTGTGAACTCCATCCAGGTAGTCCAGGTTCTCCCCGGTTGTGATGAGGAACTAAAACAAAAAATAATTATTCCGGTTGCACATCTGATGGGTGCATTTACATTTTTGTTATATTCCTGCCCTAAAAAAAGGCGAATATGGCAGGTTTCTAAAAGCTCTCTTCTCATTCACCTGAGAGCCGTGCTGATCATTTCCGTTGTTCACCATGGAAACCGTCCCCTTCTTCCTGTGCTTGATGCGCGGTGCTTTCTCCGCGTCAAAGAAGCGCGCCTGGTCTCCGTACAGCTTGCTGCGGATCCGGAGCACAGACAGGTTTTCAGCGCGCCACCCGATTCCCAAACAACTGAAACCATTTTACTGACTGACCAGAAGAGAGATTCTCCTCCACGGCCAGTTCCAGTAGGATCTCCAGTCTGCACGATGAAGTCCCTCTGAGAAAAACACACCAACATATCACACAGTTTATCAGCAAATCTGAATGTAGAATAACTCTTCAAATATTTCTGATTTTTATGGGATGTTTTTTTAGTACTTGCTCCAAATGATACACAAAGCTAGTAGTACTAATGTAGCAATCTCAGTCCAGTAGACAGAATTTTAGACAGACTAAGAAATTTGGAAACGGGGAAGTGTATGACTTTGACATGAAAAAATGTAATTACCATTTAAGATTTTGAGTAGCCAGAATGTTCAGCTTTTAGATTAAATTGTGATGAAAAATGTATGTGATGTCTGTTTTACTTTGGTTAACCTGCTATATTTCATTTGATAAAATAATTAAACATTAAAATCCTTCCACAGCTCTGTGAACGTCAATGGTGGCTCTGACGGTAAGCTTGGCGTTTGGCGCCCTCCTGTGGAGGCTCGCTGAAACAGCACAGAGTTAGCAAAAATAAGAACAAATTGAGAGCGGAGACAGTTTGAAATAAGACAACTTAGCATTACCTGCACATTGTGGATGAGGCAGTAATTGTAGTATTTTATTTTGCATAATTTCAGGAAATTTAAGGAGGCTGAAAGAGAGCACAAATGTTTAGATGCACCACTGGTAACATTAGAACATCATGTATTTGGAAGTAAGATATGAACTAAACTTATTACAACTGCTGTGCAGTTTAACACTGTAATCCAATTAGAGTAATTCTGGAACAAGGTAAAACTAAAGCTGAATGAAACAGACAACAGACTAGCTAACCACCGAAGCTAACGCCGCCATATTCTGTTCATAAGCTCTATTATGTCTCGTTCAGTTATGAACGAGCTAATATGCTGACAAATAGTTCTGGAACACTGTAACATTATAGTCTTACTTTTAGGTCTTTCCTCGGTGAACAAATCAATTACAATATCCCCCAGCGTTGTTTCAAGGAGCACCGCCATACTGACGTTTTCACCTCTCGCGAGAAAAACAGCAGAACATTCCGTACGCCTGCGCAGTTCGTAGGTGTGCTCAAAGGTTTTTCCCGACTCTTGTTTTTGATGGAAGAGAACTAAAAGCGGACATGGCGAGTCCCTCTGTTTGTTTTATTGTTCTTCTGTTTGTCGCCGAGTCGACGACAAAGCAGCTAAACACGGTAAGAACAAAAAAAAGCAGTGTTTTATGCGGTGTTAGCCTCGCTGTAGCAGCGAGGCGTTCGGGTGTTTTTTTTTCTTTTTTTTCCCTCACCGAGTTTTCTTTTCTCGCAGGAAAATATTCTGATTAACATAACAGCGGGGAGACTGACAGACAGCGAGCTGCTGCAGTCCAACAGCTTACAGGTACATTCATGGCCACGGCGGTAATAACTCCTAAGATTCCTCTGTTTCTGGGAAATCAGGAGGGGAGCTCATGAGTCACTTCTCTGTTCTCTTTTTCTTAGATAAATTTGAACATATCAGTGGGTGAAGAGCAGGTTCTGGTCAATGAGATCCCGGTGGAGCTTTCAGGTGTCACCAGGTTCAACTGCCAGGCTCTTCTCTGTGAGTTTCCTTCACTAAAGCTAAATGATCCACACGTTAGTTTTTCCTTCCTTCCCGTAGTCTCTATAACTGACTTTTTAATGGGCTATGTCCTTTTTTTTTTTTTTCTTTTTCAGCTAATATCTCTTTAAATCATATTTGTTTCAGATGTTGCTTCCCCTCTATGAACTTTAGCCTCTCCTCTACTATCATATAAACTGACACAGTGCAGGTATTCATCCCTGTTGGATGGTTTATTGCTTTCTCAAATCAAACATAACCAACAAAATTTAACTTGTTTGACCACAAAATGTAAAAAAAAAAAAAAAAAACTAACAAAAAACCCCCTTTAATGTCAAAGGAATGAACCAGTGAAGGCCCTTCCACACTCGGCTGTCTTCACTGGAGTTTTTTGGTGATTGCATAATAAATGAAACTCCGACATGCTGGTGCAGGTTTCAAACAAATCGACTTTCTTCTTGTGAACTATTAGTAACAAGATACCTGTTCCTGCTTTCTGTATGTGTTGAATATTCATCTTTCTAAAAAATATTTTTATTAAAATAAAACTCTTGTGCATCTTTGGAAATCTACAGACAGTAAAATCCTCCAGGAAGTGTTCATTAATAGACGTATTCATAAAAGCAAACAAATATTGGTTTGCCTCATTCACTCCTTTAGAAGACAGATGTTCACTAACGTTTTCCACATTCAGATACTTGACATAATAAGACTGTTTAGCATTTTAAAACCAGGTATCTAGTTGATGTAAGACGTGTGTTGATGCCTGCTTGGTGTCTTCCAGTGGACAGCAGTAATGGGACCAGTGAGTTCGACCCGGGGGACCTGGTGTCGGCCGTTACCCGGGTGATGGTGAGCCAGAACCGGCTGTACAGCGACTCGGATGAGGTTGTGGCTCTGCAGGTGTTCAGTGAAGTGATCGAGTTGGATGGGAAAGAGGTAAACTCTTCCTTCTACCTTATCTATGCCGGGTGGAGCCAGCTCCCAGATGAGGTTGAGGCGATTTCCTCTGGTCAGGCTTTGCTCCCTCTGACTCTGACCTCTGACCTTTCCTTTTGTGCCATAAAGGTCCACCAACCTGACATGTGTGAGGTGAAAATCCTGCTGAGCCCAGAGTTCCAGAAGCTGGCTCAGTTCACCAACGTCTACCCCATTGGACACAGCGAGATCTTCAGGATCCCCAGAGAGAACGACATGGTCGTCACGGATCCTCCCAACTTCAGAAGAGGTTTGTTTTCTAACCCTAGCTGTGTTTCCAAACCTCCACAAATCTTTGTCTATTCTGCTAATGTCGAAAAAACACAAATTTGCAACTGTGGCGTTTCCACTAAATAAGAAATGAAATTAAAATCACACATGAATCAGGTTGTGGGTGTGATAAGTCACGAAAAATCACAGCAGCAATAGATGTAAGTAGTTACAAGAAATATATTCATAATTCAGCCCTGGTGTTCATCTATCAGCCAATCAGAGGAGACGTCTTATTCAGGTTTTGGAGCGACAAATAGCTATGTGTCCTGCGTTTTGGTTGATTTTTTTACAGGAGAGTTATGTTCAGATGACGCACAACTTTTTATGAACTGTGACGCTGTGAGAGTTTTGGTGGAGCCGGCTGCACATTGTCTGAAAAAAACCCAAATAAACACCATCCTCTTACCACTTCCTGTCACCTTCTACTCTGTTGTTTTCACCAGTAGTAACATTCAGCTGCTCATCATAAACAGTCTTTCCACTGTAGTTTTGCAAAATGCATCTATTTTCATATGGCTGACAAACCACCTCATCGTAGCAAAAAACCTTTTAATAACAAAACAATGAGGGGTTTTTTTAATTGCCGTGTTTTCATTAAGTGAATTTAATTTCATAATTTCAATTTGCTCCATTCTACGATTAATGGAGACGCAGCTCCTGACTCCTGCTCCTGTTTTCATGCTGTGTCTGGTTGCGTGTGACCCTGACCTCAGACGAGGAGCAGCTGGTGTCCCAGACCACCAGCCAGTACCCCCACACAGAGCGACACTCTGACACCACGCAGGAGGAGGCGGCGGCTCCAGGGAAGCTTCCGGAAACGCCGCTGCGGATGGATCCCGACCTGCTGTCCGATGTCACCTACGGGGACGAGTTTGACGAGCTGGAACCGAGTCCGTCGGGTCAGAATGAGATGGGCAGCCCGCCCAAGGAAGTGACATCATCGTATTCAGTAAGTGAACCTGGAACGGCTAAGGACTGAGACGGGTCCAGGCTGGAGGTCAGTCAGAGTGAGACTTTTACAGTCTGGCTTTGTGACTCTGCCATGTTGGTAGCATCTATTAAAAAAGGCTCTCAGCGCTAAGCTAACGGTTTGGACTGGTGAGCCTCCAGTTTTCACTTTGTTTGAAATCTTGACGTGTAAATGACTAGTGTGTGTAAGATTGAAACTGAAGCATGAGAAATTATTGTTTGTTCACTTAGATATGTGCGGTCGTATCAGACTCACTGGACACTCTGATTGGTGACACAAACACAGAGTGAGCAGACTGAGAGTCTGTGTTTAACCATCTCACAGTGGAGCTGGAGACCTCTGACCTCTGCTCTGTCAATCCTCAGGTTATGTGTGAGTGGGTGAAGGACGCCAGGGAGCGCCTGCGCCGCTTCTGCTACGAGTCGCTGCCCCTCTTCTTCCTGGTCATGTGGGTGGTTGTGATCGGTGTAGCCGGATCGGCATTCATTGTCAAGATCCTGGACTTGTTCTTCCCAGCCTGCGAACACAAGTGAGTCTGTGTTGACTCAGACAGCAAGATCTGATTTAGTTTGATCTTTTGACTAAAATGCTGTTTAGTTTGTCATAATTAAGTCATCAGAACTTAGTCTAGTTTTAGTTGACTAACAAATAAAATTGAAGTTGATTAAATCTGTGAATTTAGTCAACAATATTCTATGTAAATGTTAAATCGTTTTTTCTCTTGAATTATCACAAAATTAATCATATTTTTAACCACTTATGTCTAGACCTGTCCCAAATTTACTGGATGATTAATTGTCCCAGAAGTTACTGCAATAAACGATAACTTTGTTTTGAGACCATTTTCAAATACTACATTGTTAATGGCATAATAAAATTCAATAACACATTCTCAAGCATCAATAAACTTTTAATTCTAGTGAACATTTAACACTGAAAACATTTTAAATATCCAAAATAAACCAAAAATAAATCAAATGAATCACGAAGTCTTTATAAACAAATTTTTCCTAAAAACAAAAGTCTGGCTGAGACCAAAACACCAGACTGGAGACTTTTATCATCCAGTTTTTAGTAGGAAGAGAGAAAAGAGAAAAAATGGAAATTATTGAACTTGTTTTAATTTATCATGCAAATATTTGATCCATTGCTTAGTTATGGCATAATGTAATTGTCTGAATATTTAATGCATACAAAAACAGATTTAACTTTTTACAAACATCTTTATCTGAAGAAAATGCTCTGCCTAAAAATTGTTTGCACTGTCAATAATTAATTGCATATTACATTCTTCATATAAAAAAATTTACTATAAATTTAAAATAAACACACTTATTAGCCACAATAACCAGAGATCCTGGAGAACATGTTGTGTTCTCCTCTAACGGTGCTCCCTGATCCGTTCCACAGGCACATTTTCCAGATCAACCCGGCCACTCTGATGCCAGAGGAGGAGAAGGTCAACCTGCTGGAGAGCATGGAGGTGGAGGTGCAGGCACCTGAGGAAGAGAAGCAGCCCTGAAGCAGCTCGGCTCAGCCCAGCTCCATAAAACTCCTTTTGGTTCTGATTTACTGTTTGGTTCTGTTCCCTGCTTCCATTCAGACCCGTGACCCACTCTTCTGGTTTCACTTCAGTTTACTGTTCTGATACCTGACGAAAGCGCCGGTCCCCCAGTTCAACCACCAAGCCCACCACGGCAGCAGCGAGGGGTAGAGTGCACATTTCATCCAGCTTTCCAAACATGGGGGAGGAATTAACGTTCACTCAGAATATCGATTCAAATATTTCACTGCTTTAAAGGAAGCTCACACACTTCCTTATGCAAAAGCTCGATGCCTGTTTGTTTTGTCTTTTAATAACAAACCTCGAGAATAAAATAGTTTGTTTTTAAAAAAAATAAAGTTAGTTCAAGACGGTTTCTCTCTTCCCATGTTTGTCAGGTTAGCAGTAAGCATATTTGTTCTGTAAAAATTGCAAACAGATCCTTTACAGCCAGAGTTAAATCAGGCAGATTTAAAGCACAAATAAAAAATAAAAAAATTATATGATACCAAAAAGAATCTTTTTCTTTTTAAGCAAATAGCTGATGTGCAGAAAAGTAGAGAGATGCACCTATCAGGCTTTTCCTGACTCATCAATTTTTGGTCTGACCTGCTGATTCATTAAATTTTTTGTCTAAATATTGTGACAAAAACAAGGGAGGGAAAAAAGGTGTTGGAGGTTTTTTTCAGAGTTTTGCATGTATGCAAAACATGAAGGAATCAAAATATTTCTCTTAATTTTTATTGAGCTGAAAAAGATCCATGTGTAGACTGAAAGTTTTGATGCACTTAAAAAAAATAAAATCCTAATCAACTGGAAACTGATTGGTGCATCAGTAGAGGAGTTTTTATTTCCCAGCAGGCTGCTCTTCTGTCGCCCTTTAACTGAAACAAGGCAGCGCTCGGAGGCAAACCTATGCAGATAATTTCCTCCGCATGTTTCAAGTCACAATTTAGAAACATTTGAACTGAATGTCGTTACAAAAGGAAGCGCCTCCCTGTGAAGCCTGCTGCACATCAGTGAGCTTCTGTCCATTGTTCTTCAGTGCCTCTGTGGGGGATGGGGGGTTATTTATGTACAGGGAGGGGGCGGGGCCTGTGTGGCACTACAAGCACTTAGTGCTGCTTATGTTGAAGAATGTAAATGAAGTAGCTCATAATGTTCCTGCACGGTGGACACAAACAGAGCTGCTATTTCCCAAACAGATGGAACCCTGTGGAAATGCTGACTCTGCACTTAGTTTTTTTTTTTCTTTTTTTTTTTGTATTTGCCTGTAAAAACTGGACAGATGTGGCTGATGTCATCACGTTCTGTAATCTAGAGTGCCTCAGATCATCCATTCCTTCTCGTCATCCGTTCTCCCCGGTCGTTGTAAACATCCTCACTCTTGATTCTCGTCCCACTTTTTTAGAAGGAACTTGGGTTTTTACTCCTCAGATCAGCTGAGCTCAAGACTCTGGACTGGAGTCAAACAGCAGAAAGCATGATGTCCGTTCTTTTAAAAAAAACATAAAAAACATGCATGTGTGGCGTTTCACCAGTCCATTGTAAACTGCATGATGTCTCGATGCCACTGGAAGCAGCTCCAGCCCCACGCAGACTGTAGATCAGCTCTTATTGCAGGCGGCGAGTTTGAGAGATGTTGATGAAAAATTAAACGTATTTGAGAAAGCTTTGTTGAAACCGTTTGAAGCCATGTGTTACATGTTTCCACTGCAACTGGATTGGAACGTTAGCTTAATAAATGCTTTCCTTACAAACCAACATGTTGTTCTGTTATACTGAGAACTCCCTTTACAGCTTCAATGTATTTTTAATATTTCTTAAAATTGTCTCTGTCAGGACAGTGACAGTTTGATGTGGCATCTGCTCTGGACTGGATGAACAATAATCATCTCTGGCAGATGGGCAAAATTTGTCAATGCAAGAACTACGGCATCACAACTGGTCCAAGAAGGGTCCAAGGGTTGGAAGGAGCAAAGGAAACATTTGGTCAAATGTTTCCTTTGCTCCTTCCAACCCTAAACCAGGAAGTTAAGATAAATGGTGAATGGACTGAACTTATAGTGCTTTTTCTATTATTTTGACCACTCAAAGCTCTTTGCACTAGAGTCACATTCACACACAAACGCTCACACACTTATACACGAATATGCAGATGAGTAGGCTGCTTGGGTTTGGGGCAGGAGGAAGCTGAAATTGAACCTATAATCTTCCGATAAGACAATTACCCACAGAAAGAGAAAATGTCTTGAGTGGCTCTTTGATTTAATTTAACAATAACTTTATTTATAGAAATATCTTTAGTGTTGCTTTTATAGAAATGTAAATTATTCAAAAGACAAAAAAAAGAAATGTTGGTCTCAAAACATCAATTGTAATTAAAAGTGAGTAAGTGACTTCTGATTGGCTGTTAACTCCCTGATAGACGACAACATGAAGTTTTTGCTACAGAACAGCATATTACTGCTTCAGACTGAACATTATGAACAAAACAAGTGCAGCAATACTTCACACTCTAGACATCCGCTCACATCAGACTGCACACAAATATAAACATGCTTTCTTCTCAGCACGACCCAAACTCCTCGATCCAGCTGGCGTACTTCTCCAGGTCAGCAGCTGACACGGATTTGGAGACTTTCTTCAGAGCCGACTCAAAGTCCTCCATGGTGGTTGGCATGTGCATCTCGTCCCGGGACAGGTTCCGGATCTCCTCCGGGGTGAGACCCTCAATCCGTCGCCTCATGGCCATCAGGGAGGCGTCTCTAATGCAGCAAACAGGAAAAAATTGAAAAAAACTTTCAAAACGGTCCTTACATGCTCAGAGGAGTTCAGTCACTTCTGAACCGTCTCACTTGTCCACTCACATGAACTTTAACAAAAGTATCTGCTGCAACACACTGACATTTGTAAGATTTCTTTGGCAAAGTTAAAGAAAAAGAATGTTAAATAACATGAAGAGTGAACTGTGTTTCATATCAAGCTCATCTTTATGTTTACTCATCTTTATGTTATTTAGAAGCATCATGCATTGTGTGTTTTAGCAGTTCTCACCTTGTAAAGACCCTTTTTTTCAACAAATACAACATTGTGTGAACCCACTGCTCTGTATGGGGTCAAAGGTCAAGCCCCTTAAGAAGTAGTGCTGTTTCTGGGTTAGGCTAAGAACTAACGCAGACTTTCTGCAGGTTTCACCGACTGAAATTTTAAAGGCCTTTATGAATGGAATTTAAGGTCTGTATTGCTTCAGAAATGTACAAAAGGTTTTACTGTTGTAGGATGTGTTAGCAGCTAGTTAGCGGTAGACTCAACCGGCCTGAGTCACAGAACACACTCAAGATGTGCGCAACAGTAAAGTCCCATGAGAAAAAGAAAGAAAAATTACATTAAATATGAGATTAAATGGTTCTATCACAACAAAAATTAAGATCTGTGATTAAATGTATTTCAGGCCAACATGTGTTTGTTCCAATGAATTTAAGACATTTTAAGGATGCAAGGTCACTCTGTAACATATAAACCAATTTGTTTGGGGTCATGGTCAAGGTCAGGCTGTAGAAATGAATGGAAGTCAATACTAAGTCCTCTTGAAGACAGAAAGCAGTGATTGTGTGTGGGGGGGTGGGCGTGTGTGTGTGTGTGTGTGTGTGTGTGTCTGACCTGCACACGTTAGTGATGTCAGCTCCTGAGTATCCCTCCAGCTGCTCTGCAATCTTGTCCAGGTCTACATCACTGGCCAGCTCCAGCTCCTTCAGGTTGATCCGGAGCAGCTCCACCCGGCCCTTTACTGCAAATAGGAACAAAATTCAATACAGTTACACACACAATGTTATATTCCTGCCCATTATTAGTGTGTTCCTAACCCTAACTAAATTCATACCTTAACTCTAAACCAAGCCTCTGACCTTAAACAAGGGGGTCCACCGTATTAGGACCAGGAAGACTCATTGGTCTTCCTGGTAGGTAAATATGCCAAAAATGGTCCAAAGAAGAATAACTACACAAATACACACACCAAACAACTGTGCAATATTCCAAATGGTAGTTTCTATCAACACAAATAAAATACAGCGTTTTGTTTTCCCCCTAAACTTGCATTTTGTAGTGAAAAGGTAAAGAGGTCAGGGTTCAGTGTTCCCATTGGCCAACAGCTGCAGCAGGAGACTCTGGAATGCTGTTATCCAGTTACCTGGAAGCTGAAGGTATTTTTCCCGGCTGAGAAACTACAGGTGAATTCCACACAGGAGAAACGCATACATCATACATAGACCAAAGCATGGCAGAGTAACAGTGCATCCGACTGATACAGCCAACACTAATGACCATGAATAGTTTTATGATGTGGAATTGTCCATTTCCTCAAAATGTGTTGGGAGAAAACAACAGGCTGTGGGAGTTTACTGGAAGGCAGAGGGATGTAGATCCTCTTCTCCAGCCGCCTCCTCAGGGCCTCGTCGATGTCCCAGGGGAAGTTGGTGGCTGCCAGCACCATCACCATCTTAGATGGGTCATCGTTCTCTGAAGTCCCGCCCACCCCTGCACCGGAGCACAGATAAGAGAAGAAGCAGCAGAGGATTAAACATTCTAACTAGACCTACTTTAACCATTCAACCACAACTGAACAGTTTCATGTTTTAGGCTCTCTACATGAGCCTAAAACATGAAATGTTTATGTGTGCCTCCATACCGTCCATCTGGACCAGCAGCTCTGCCTTCACCCTCCTGCTGGCCTCATGCTCCTCTGAGGTTCCCCTGCGGCTGCACATTGAGTCGATTTCATCGATGAAGATGGTGGTGGGAGCGTAGTGGCGCGCCTGTAAACAACATGGACGACAGGGAGCGCTGGAGTCAAGGCTGAGGGTTTCTGTTTAGAAACAACAGCTGTGAGTGTTAAATGACAGACTGGAGGGAAGGTGAGCGCACCATTTCAAACAGAAGGCGAACCAGCTTCTCTGACTCTCCTCGGTACTTGGAGGTCAGCGTGGATGAAGACACGTTGAAGAAAGTAGTCCTGCATTCCGTAGCGACGGCCTTGGCAAGCAGAGTCTTCCCCGTGCCTGGAGGGCCCACCATGAGAACACCCTGAGGAGGAGGCAGCCAATCACAGCACAGAATGACGGAGACACTCGGCATGTTCATGCTCTGCTGTCTACTAAAGACACTCTGGGACATGAAACGGTTTCCATAGTGACAGACGGCATCATGAGCATGTCTCTGCTCTGAACATGCTTCCTGTCTAAGAACAGAGCTGTTCAGAAAATGTCATTTACTTTGATAAAAACCAGAAGTAATATGAAGTATGATGCAGAACACTGAACCAATATTCATCAACTTTCATAAGTCAGGTCTCGTCTCAGTCTTTAAATGATTGTTGTATTAAGAAAGTTATTCTTAATACTTAAGATTAGTTATTCCAATCTTCAGCTTACTAAGCTGAAGATTGGAAACAGATCAGATCGTTATCTGATCTGTTTCATGCGGTTTGGGTTAAGTGGCGTTTCTTAGCAACAGATCAATCTAATTGGTGAATGGCTACAACCAGAACAAATGTCTCTATAAAACAAATTGTAGGATAAAGTCATTTTCAAAAAAGCTTTAAAGAGAATAAAAGTGAGTAAAACTCTAAATTGTTTCAATAGATTTTATTGTATCCTTGCAAATGAGCTGCTGACAATGTTCTAAATCACAACAACAAAAACTGGAGACAAACCGTTTATTATTATTTATTGTTTATTATTGGAAACAATATCGGTATTGGCTGATAATCATGTTTTATCACAGCGATATCGCTGTGATAAATAAAAGTGGGGATTAATTTCCATCTTGTTGCTGTTTGTTTCTGGTGGGTTGGAGAGAGTGAGGGGGGGCTGGTCAGATGACAGTGATACTGATGGAGCAAAGAATTTTGGGGAGTTTATATTTATAATGGATATTAATATCAGCACAAACTTTGCTTATCGGTGCATCCATTAAAAAAACGTATAACTCTACAGATAATAAAGCAGAATGAACATTAACATTGCTTTATAAAAGAGAAATAAACTAAAAATAGCAGCATCTCCATTTTGTTTAAACACATACAAAATTGAATCCAAATTTGAAAACAGTAAAAAAAAAAAAAATCCTGAGATCACATTCAGCCCAACAAGTTTCCCATCAGATGCTGCTGCTTCCTGCTGAGGCCTTGTTAAAACACTACAGCGTTCAGACAGTGTGTGATAAATAACCTGTAATCATAATGAACCTCCTCTCACCGTGAAGCCAGTCGCTCTGCTCCACAGAGAGCCATGGATCAGAATCAATGCTCTTTGATAAACTGACAAACTTCCTGCTTCCCCCCATCATCCTCTCAATCTCTCCAAAACGGCAGGATTTTGCTGATTCTTGCAGATCTTTGTTTCACATAGTTACTCTGAGATAACTGGAGCCTTTTAATCATCCTGGAGCTAATGAGCAGCCATTTTCTCTATTCTTCCAGGTTGGTCCACATCTCTCCGGTTTGGTTTCCATGTTAAACTCTTGAGATGATTTTAGAGCTGAGCAGCCTGTCACTTTCTGCATTTATTTGATTTGATCCCCAGAACCAGAACCAAACATGGAGAAGCAGCATTCAGCTTCTATGCAACGCTAACCTGGAACAAACTTCCAGAAAACTGGAAAAACAGCCGAAACACTGAGTTCATTTAAACCAAGGCTAAAAACCAGCTGGTTAGAGATGCTTTGAACCAGAATTATTGGAACATTGACTGACATATATGTTGTGTGATGATGATGTTGATGATGGCACTTCAGAAATTTATTATGCTATTCAAATAAGCTTAACTAATTTCTCCACTCAGCTTACTAAAAAAAAAAAAAGCAAGAAAAAATAATCTATGAACAATATCTGGACTGAGGTGTTTCCTCTGATGTTACTGCAGTTTATCCCTAATGATGTTCACCTGCTGGATTCCTGGTTTTTCCTTCCCTCTACATGAACAACGTGACTAGCTGTGTTTCAATTGGCTGTAGAATTACGCAAATTGGAATTAAATACATTTGCTCAATGGAAACACGACGATTTAGAAAAAAACATGAGGGTTTTTTATATAAAAAAACTCATGTTTGAATTTTTAGCCTTATCAAAATGATAATTATTTTGTGAAACTGCAATGGAAACACATTTTTCGCTGATGTTACTACTGACAAAGACGACAGCAGGAAGTTTTTAACAATGTGGTTTTAATTTTATTTCTTATTTAATGGAAAGACTGCAATTGTGAAATTGTTTTTTTTAACATTAGTGAAATATTGACAAAGTTTTGTGCTCAGTTGTAATGACCTCACTCGACATCACTTTGAATCCAATTCAAATCAGTTCCTCAGAATCGGCACCATGCAGCTCAGCTCTGATCATTTTTCCTACTAGGAATTTATTTGCCTTGTAGAAATATAAGTTCTAGCAAACAATGACTGATAGAGAACAACTGAGACATTTGTTATTTGTCATTTTTGTCTGATGATTACTAATTAAAATCAGTGTGTACCTTCCATGGTCTCCTGATGCCTTTGAAGAAAGCAGGCATCCACATCGGCAGCACCACCGCTTCTTTCAGCAGTTTCTTGGCGTCTTCCAAATCTGCGATGTCGTCCCTAAGAAATGTGCAAATATCTAAATAAATGCATGTCTGGCAGAACAACCAGAGTGAAGTTAAACAACATGGATGCAACAAGTTCATAGAAGGAGCAAGATGGAGTCTGGATGAATAAACCACTTGTCCAGAACAAATTCCTGCCATTCAGTTCAGAGCCTGATATCCTGATAATCAGCTTAACTGATCTGGCCAGAAGAGACAGAGTTCTGTTCAGATCCAGGTCCAAATCTAAACCCATCCTTCAGACTGCTCACCATCTCACACTGGGGTTCTGAGATATGATGTCTCTCTCCAGGGCTTCCACCAGGTCTTTGTCATATCCTGTACTGTCAAACTTTTTCACCTCTTTCTCCTGCAGGTGGAAAAGAAGACATGTTTACTCAGCGGAACGCTCCAGACCTGAAGAAGAACTGGAATAACAGGCTGTGAACAAACCAGCACGGAAAACTGTTTGATCAGGAATGCAAACAGAGAATATGAAAGTGATTGTTTAGGACTGAAAGCAGCAGCTGATCACCTTGTCATCCTTGGCTTTGCCGCCAGCCTCCTTCACCTCCTTTGGTTCCTTCTTTTCTTTGGCCTTGGAGGCTCGGCCCCCGGCCCCGTTGGCCCCCCGCTGGGACTGCTTCTGGTGGGGCCTCACGGCGGCGCTCAGCCGGTGGTTGGAGGGTTTGCTCTCCTTATGAAAGTTGGAGCGCCTGACGGGGCCAGGAGAGTGTCTGGGACAGCAGGACAGAGACATTAACACAGCAGAGAGGATCATGGGAACTCTGGAGGAGCTGTAGAGATCCACTACTCAGCTAGTCATGCACTCAAATGCCCACAATGCACTGCACTGACTAAGATGGGTAGGAATCTGAATTAACAGTAATCAATATCATCACAATGTTCATTCTACCATGAAAAATTGACTTTACTGTCTGCAAGAGTCCCAATTAAAAAGGTAAAAAAGGGATATAGCCTTTATATTTTTATACAATAGTGCAAATAAAGTAAAACAAAAGGAATATGAATAAAATGTAAAAGCAGATCATTGGTGGCAGTGCAAAAGTAAACATTGGTGCTGCCTATGTTTACTTTTAATGTTATAAAACTGAGTTTTTACTCATTTTTATAGCATTTCTGCTGTTATTGCACATCTGTTTTTGTCTGCACTAATATAATGTTTTGTAAATGTGTCTGCTGCATTTCTTAAAACTTCACACACATTCACATTATGTGCATTTTGATCAAGTTCTACTGAACATCCCTTGGATCAGGAGTATGGAACTTCTAACAACTGGACAGTATCTTTGTTGTAATATTGCACAGTATATTCTTGTCAGTATTACTATTATTAAATCGATTTTATTCATTTTAAAATTTAATTTCTGGGAAATCTGGATTTTTTTTTTTTTCACTAATGCTCTCCTTGTGTTTCCATGGTGCAGAGTGATGTCAGCACACGCAGAGCGGCCATCTTGTTTGACAAGTGTGTTTCACAGCTTCTATCTATTTGGGCTTTACATGTTAGGGCCAGGCTATGATTTATTTATTTATTTTTAATTATGAGAATAAAAAGTCATAATATCAGTGTAGAATTGTAATATTAGAAGAATAAAGTAGGAATTTTATGGAGAACTTTTACACAAAAATAATACAAACTGAAAATGAGGAATGTTGAGCATCTTGGGAAGTTAGATTTTTGTTTTGGTTTTACAGATAAGAAAATACTTTCTCTTAACACAATAGCATAAAATCATCATTACTAATCATCATTAGCAGCAGGACTTAGAAATGAAGAAAAACTAAATCCAAAATGGACACAGAAACAGTTTGAAATGAACAGAGCAGCAGTGAAACTAAAGGCTCCTAATCTCCGTCATATGACTGCAACCGGATTATTGTGAACAAAGATTGTTACTCAGGCGCTGAACACAGAGCTAAAAATACAAACTGTGTTACTGAGAGAATGGAATACCTTGGTTCCACATGTGCTGGCCTCATTTCAAAGTCTTCATGGTTGGAGGGTTTAGCGGGAGCCGTGTCCAGCTGAAAGCTCTGCAGAGTGGACATGATGTCCTGAACTTGCCGGCTTTCTTCGTTGATTTCTTGCCACAGCTGAGAAACAGAGACGGAGATGAGATGAGTCTGGATTGTTCCCCGGTAATCAGGCTTTTAATGGACGCTAAACACATGGAGTTGTTCTCTGGAGGTTCTACTAGGAAAATCCTACTTGTTCTGAAATGTCTTAAGACATAAAACAAGAACAAAAATATTCTGCAAGTGTGTTTCGTACCCAGCAGAAAATGAAAGAATGATGATTTACAAGCAGGATTTTAAACTACAATGTTTGATTGATGCATCACTACATCTTCCAAGGTGTATAGTTTGCTTGAAATTAAAAAAACAAACTATGAAATAAGAAAGAAGGATTAATTTAAAGGTCAGGATGTTTTCAGCAATGTGTGTTTTTTCCCCTTTTTAGGTTTGTGTACGACCGAAAATAAACATTATTAAAACTGGTTCCATCAGACCCGTCAAACCCCAATCACAGGGGGTCAAGTGAAGCTTAGCCAACAAATATTCCAGTCTGTCCAGTTGATGGGTGGGTTTGCGGTCAGAGGGTTTACCTGCTGCCATCGCTGATGAACGCCGCCGTCCTTTACAGTGTACATGTAGTTCTTGATCTGGTCCAGCAGGCCGTGGTACAGAACACTGGCTGAGCTGTAGTTCCCCAGCAGAGCGTACTCCCGCGCCAGCTTCACATTCTCACTGATCTCCCGTAGACTCATGCTGCAGCAGAAGCAGAGGCTCATCACCTTACTTTATATTATCTTCTACAGCGCGCACACGCACACATAAGTAAAATAGATTATGTCTCTAAACAAAACTGCCCTTCCAAAAATATATCAGAATGGAAATCATCAAGCTCTGTTTTATTTTTATTACAAGTAATTGATTAATAGCAACAAGCTTACTGGTATTGGAGGAGGTGAACCAGTGACATGATGCAACCGACGTGACGTCATAAACGGGGGCGTGGTCACAATCAAACATGAACATCTATGGCTAAAGGTAAGAGCCACAGATGTTGATGTTTGATGAACATCTATGGCAGGTACATGTAAATGTAAGGTTGGAAAATTTGAGTGCTGGACTTTAATGACATATCGAACATGTATGATGCAGTCACATATCAAAACATGTTTTTAGAAGTTATATTTATTTTATTCTACATGATTTTGTTCATATTTACCACATGTGATGTTATAATTCAGGACAGCATTTTCAAGGCTGTCAAATGAAATTCCATGATGCATATATACAAAATCTGATAGAAAAGGAAAAATTAGCAAATGTGACAGAATCAGATATATGTCAGCTATAGGTCATCTTTAAAGACATATTGCAGGAGAAGTATGTGCTCGCATGATTTTACCAATTAATTATTTACATTAATCACAATAAACCCGCATCAGACCTCAGGTAGGGGAACGGATGTTACCAAATCTCCATTCCAAGGTTTCATTCAGGGCTGGAGAAGAATCAGCTGCAGTAGGAAGGACCAGGCCACACCAACTAATGCCCAAAAACATCAACTTAAATTGGTTTTGTGATGGGTAGGAAATTGGTGGCATTAATTTTAATTAAGATAACATTATTTATTTTTATACAAATTGAGTAGACGCCTCAAAGAATTCATAAATGTATTGACATATTCCATTTTAATCCTTGGTTACAAAAGGTTCCAATATTCCCAAGTCTTCCCTACGTTCCTGCTGCTTTTCCACACTAAGAGGCAAGTGGGCAAGGTTGGTTGTGTCCTCAAGCCAGCCTCGCCCAGCAGAGGAGTGTTTGTGGCTAAATACTAGCAGAGCCAACAGAGACAGGATGGGAAAGTCTCCACTAAGAACAGTCAGCCTGCTGGGAGAAACACTAGCAAAGCTGTGAGTGGAGTCTTGATGTTAATCACAACCAACTGCAGCTCACTTCAAAACAACCAAACCCAGCTTCTCCTGTACTACAAACTAAACTACTTTACAAAACCCGCTGAGTACCGACCCGAACAACCATAAAGAGTCCACAAACCTGCTGCGAGAGAAGATTCTACTTCACTTTTCCTCATGGACGCGCAGCCTCTCTGTTCTGGAGGTTGGAAGCTTCCCTGAAGCGGCTAAAGCCCTCGAGACGTTTACAGCTCACTTCATCACGGAAGTCAGTCACAGTACAGTACACGTTCCTCTGCGTTCAAACTCAGCCGAAGTTTGGACTTCCGTTCTTGACTTTCAAAATAAACAAGATGCTAGAGCAGTGGTCCCCAATCCCCGGGCCGCGGACCGGTACCGGTCCGTGGACCAATTGGTACCGGACAGCGTAAGAAATAATTAAATATTTCCGTTTTATGTATTATTTGAGTCTGGAGAAGCTTTTATTTTGAAAATCCTTTAACCGGATTCTCTCGGTTACGTCTTGCGCGCCAACATTGAGCCACAAGCAGCAAAGGTGCTGCTCCCAGACCGGTAGGTGATTCCACATATTAAGCTGCTCTGCATGATATGGTGACCGGATGTTAAAGAGGCAATGAAGCTTCAAACTGCTTCACCACATAGAGACCAAATTCCAGGGGCGCAACTACATATTTTTGAGGTGGGTCCGAACTTCTCACCCGGCGCCCCTCCCCGCTTCCCCCCACCCCGAAATAAACTTGTACAAGTGGCTAAAGAGCCACTTCTGATAGCCTGTGTCTAGAACCGCCTCTGGGCTGCAGGTCTGAGGCATTTTGTTAGCATGTTTTCCAACATTCTTATAGCTTGATAGGAAGCCTGATCCAAACTGGCAACCCATATTAATAAAATGGTGAAATTATATTGACCACAAAAAACTGTATTTATAAAAGATATCAATGTTTTTCCTACACAATCCTAACAAACGTTTTTAATG